>QXTE01000240.1:10489-75825 GCA_003942145.1 Platysternon megacephalum | reverse complement strand
CCCCCACATCCGTCCCCAGCCTGCACCCCGAACCCCCCTGGGCTCTTCCTGCACCCCCTCAATCCCTCCTCCCAGCCTGCATCTCCACACTCCCCTTCCAGCATGTATCCCTCAGCCCCTCCCACAAGCCCTTCCAGCCCTCACCCCTAACCTCTCTCAGGTCTCTGTCTGCATCCTCCTCAGCCCTTCCCTTCCAGTCCGCACCCCTCCACCCCGTCCCCCACCAGCCCTAACCCCTCACTGTCCTCTGCCTGCATTCCGTTCAGCCCCTCCCTACAGCCCCATCAGCCCTCCCTCCCCAATCTGCACCCCCCCTGGTTGTACCCCCACCCCCTCTTCCCAGATTGCACCCCCCATTGCACATCCACACACCCCTGGGCCCCCTCCCCTCCAGCCTGCACCCCCAGTCCCTTCACAACACGCCTAACCTCTCATCCGCCTCTGCTTGCATCCCTCACAGCCCAATCCACAAGCCCCCCTCAGCCCACACCCTTTCCTTTCCAGGCTGAACCCCCCAATCCCTTCAGCCCACACCCCACCCCGTCACCTGCCTCTGCTTGTACCCCCCTCAGCCTGCATCCCCTGCACTCCATCCCTCAGCCCGCAACCCCAAGCCTGCACCACCTCTGCCCTTCAAGGGCCTCTGCCTGCATCCCCCTCAGCCCCTCCCCCCGCACACACCTCCCTGAGCTTGCAGCCCCCCAATCTCCCACTTTCCTACACCCCAAATTGGTTTGTAAACCTGCCTGTGCCTCCACCTCCCCTCCCACCCAGTGTGTATCCCACTCCACTTTTTCTTAGCTTTTACCTCACCACTGGCCTGTACCCTGCTTGTGCTCTTCCATTATCGTGCACCCTGTCTCCGATTGATCTGCCATAGCCTCCCCACCTTTCCCTTGTGCACATTTTAAACCACTCACTCCTTCCTCTGCTTGTATCCTGACTAGGAGAATTGCACCTTTTACTGCTCTCTCAATCAGCAGTAATTCTTTCCCCTGCCATTGCTATAGTGTCTGGCTTCTGTTTTTAGGCCTGGCTTGCATGTGTAAAGTGATCTCCTAGGAACCTTTGAGATGAAACTGACCGGCAGACTTTGCAATCACATTGCAACCATGATACAATCATGTTCAGAATTCATTCCGGCATCATGTCCTTTCTCTGCTGCTCCCTCAGGTGCAGAGCAACCTTATGAACCATCCACAACTCCTCAGCAGAGGAGTATGTCAAACAACTGGCTTCATGCGAAAGATCTATAGAATCTCTGTTTACCTCCCACCCCAACAGGGAAGGAAGATGGATCCCCAAAAATTCCCTAGTGTTCTGGGAGATGTTAGGGTGACCAAGTTCTGCTTATGAAACTGATTAAATCAAACACTGGGGTAGGGCTGCGATCCATTACTCCCATCATATCTTTAATAGAAACCAGACATTCTCTTAAGATCTGCTCCAAGAAAATCACAGTTTTATTACTGGACTCAGAAGCTCGAATTACAGTGCTAGCTTCAAGCCGGCAGTAACACCTTCAGAAAAGACAGTCTAAACTGGCTTGGGATAAAACTGTTGAGAAACAGTTAGTTGGCCAGTTGGTCTTTGGGAGGCATGCTGGAGCCCTAACATTCATGGGGAGCAGCAGTTCCCTTCTTAGTGAGCAAGCTCCCTCCCAGATGGAAGTGGTCAACAGTCTAGTTCAGGGGTAGGCAACCTATGGCACGGGTGCCGAAGGTGGCACGCGAGCTGATTTTCAGTGGCACTCACACTGCCCGGGTCCTGGCCACCGGTCCGGGGGGCTCTGCATTTTAATTTAATTTTAAATGAAGCTTCTTAAACAGTGTAAAAACAGTATTTACTTTACATACAACAATAGTTTAGTTATATATTATAGACTTATAGAAAGAGACCTTCTAAAAACGTTAAAATGTATGACTGGCACGCGAAACCGTAAAATGGAGTGAATAAATGAAGCCTCGGCACACCACTTCTGAAAGGTTGCCGACCCCTGATCTAGTTAGATGTTGGAGAAGAACCTCCAATAGCAACAAACTGATAGTTGTATTGTAGGAGGAGGCAGTCCTGGTTTTTTTGGTTTTTTTCCCCCTCATATACCACAGCGTAGGCACCTTTCAGAGATGTGGTTTTGGCTGAGTGATGTTTGGCTTCTAGTGCAAGGTTTTCAGTGTGTTCTTACTAGTAATGTGGTTTATTGGCTTGCTGAAGAGCATCTTCATGGGTGAGCACCCAGATAATGTTTGTAGGACCATCTTAGAGCCTTCCCTACAGGCTTCTAAAGCCAGAGGAGTTGAGCTGTGCCAGCTACCACTGTTACATTCCTTAAATTCAAAGTGCTCTGCCATCTGGCCAGATAGCTTATTGCTTGCTTCGATAATGGCTTTTTCTCTCCATCTAATATATTCAGACAGTGGGAAGATTAAAGGTGAATTGCAGAAGTCTGAAAAATTGAGTGTGTGCTGTTTTTGTGGTGCTTTACAATGTATAAAGAAGACCTGAAAGCTAATTTTTTGTTTTGCTTTTGTTTTTTATGTTAGAAATATCTGAAATTTAAAGTCAAGTCTTCTCTGGTTTTGCAGGAGGTGTTGGGTGTACATTGGGAATTTTTTCATACTTTGATTTAATTGATGCAAGCATTTGAATCTTTAATTAAGATGTCCTTCCTCTCAAGAGCTCATTGGATATTAGGAGTTAAATATGCTGGCATGAGCAGACACAAAAGACATTTAAAAAAAAAAGTGAATTAAAAATCCATTCCTCTTTCAGCAGCTCAAGTTTTGCTCTTCTGCCATGTCATGTTTGTAACAGTTCTCCATTTGTCTATAGAGTCTTTCAGGATAGACAAGGTCTGAATAGCTAAAGTTAAAAAAGTGGAATCCTCTCTCCCCCTTAACAGCTTTTGATATCTATAGTATCCACTATAAAGAAGCAAACCTGCTACAAGCCCAGTTACTTTTCCTGTTGCAGATCATTGTCAACATGAAAGCTGCCTGCTCTTTATAATTGTGTTAGTCTTTGGGAATGTAGAGGAGAAAGGATAGTGTGTCGGATGGTGTGGGACAAATTAATGCTTGGTGTAACTCTACTGAAGTGAAGTTACATCATGGGTGAATTTGACTATATTGCTGAAACTTTTGAACCTATTGAAAAAAATAGTGTGGAGAGACTTTTATGTATTGAAGAGGAGGATCCAGAAGAATCCTACTTTCATGCTTCTTGTGAGTGGAGGTCAGGAAAGGAGGATATCATGAAAGGTCTGTGTGAATGGATCTTTGTTGTTTTAGGGGTTTGTTTAGAGCAGGTAAATGTTGCTATTGCTTTTTCTCCAGTGTTGGAGAAATTTATCTTCCAACACACAGGCCATGCCAGAAACTGTTTAAAAATTCTACAGATGAAAGTTGTACATCACAGTGAATGAGCAGTCTGTGGTGCAATGCACTCTTTGTGTGAGCACTGTTATACACTAGAGTAGCACATGGGGACAAAAGGGGAGTTTGCGCAGGTGAGAGATCTATTTAGATCTGTGTCCCTTGCTCTTTCGAAGAGATCAGTGCATAACATAGGCGGGTTCTTGGAAGTTGATTAGGAAGGTTGGTGACCGGGTTTCTCTTTCTGAAGTGTCATAAACCAGTGTGGAAAATGAAATGACTGTCTTAAAAAGAGGGAAATGTTTGCATTATTTTTGGGTCTGTTGCCTGTAGAATACCAGAGAACAATGCAGTGTGATGTAAGGCAGGAAGGGAGGGTCTGGGGATTCCCAGCATGATAACTGCCAAAGGCATGCATTTTGATTGACTCTTTTAGATGACAAATTAGGATGTTGAATCATCAATGGTACTACAGCACCTACTCTGTCTGAACAGGTATCCCTGAGGCCTGCTCATTGGGATCTACCAGACCCACAATGAGGGGATGGGAAGAATGGAATCTGTCTTATCTTCTTGTTTTATTTTGGATACCATGTTAGGCCTGCTACCTGAGGAGGGTAGCTTTAAATTTGCTTCTTGTTTTGTAGATTTCAGATGCAGCTTGATTGTGTGGCTTCCTCTGTTTCTTATGGCCTGAGGGAAGTGATCTGTGTGGTGATTCTTTCCCTTTTAAAAAGTATTAAATTTGCTATCAAGTTAAAAATCATGCTTTATTAAACAAATTCTCTTACGTGTGGTACTGTTTTAAATTAATTGACTTTTAACTATGGTGTGTATTTTGCATTTCACTCAGTTTGGACAATAAAAAAAAGTCCAATTTCACCTTTGTTAGTTCTTAGGCTTGGTCTACGCTAGCAACTTATGTTGATATAACTACGTCGCTCAGGAGTGTGGAAAATCCACATAACTGTGCAAGGCACTAACTCCTGGTGTCGACAGCGCTATGTTGGTGTAGGGCTTCTCCTGTCAACTAGCTACTGCCTCTCAGGAGATGGAGTATCTATGCTGATGGGAGAAGCCCACCTTACAGTGACGCAGCTGTGCTGCTGCAGCATTGTAAGTGTAGGCGAGCCCTTAGTCACTTTCTCTGTCTGGCTCATGGACTAGTACAAAATTGCAATATTTGAGTTTCAAGCACTGAGGTGGCTATTTAAATCTTCATCAGCTGTTTTCTGTGAAATGACAGAAGCATGGAAACACTTGTGCAAAACCTCCGCTAAGCTTGGTTTAAAAACAGCACAGTCTTGGTAACTTACACAAAAATGGTTCTGCTTTTAGAATCATCTCTTTTGAGGTGTTAAAAATTCCTGGTACTGTGCTGCTTCATTTTGATTGCAAAATCCAGCTAAAACAATTGTGGCTTCATTTTAAAAATGATTGGGAATTGTTCACCAGAGCTCGTAAAAGAGGTTTCATAAATACAGATTATGCTTTTGGTGTTTAATAAGTAATGAATTAATGGCAATATTCTGGCTGTGCATAAACACTAGACCGTTAACTGTTCAAATGTGTTCTGATTTTAGACACACTTGCTGGTGGCAGGTTGCTTATTTTGTCTGATGGTTAAGGTAAAGTGCTAGATTAAAAGATTCAGCTACATGAGATACAGTTTTTATTTTAAACTTTGTTTTTCTCTGTGGTGGCACAACTCTCCCATCCTCTTTTTAAAAGGCTTATCCCTGCTCCATTGACGTTAGAGGGAGCTTTGCCTTTGATTTTCATGGAAGCGGTATTTAGTCTTAAGTGTGGAACAGGGTGCATATGTTTACATCCGTTTGTTGTCTCTCCTGGTATGGGGAAGATTGCTGTGCTCTGCAGAGACATGCTGTCTTCTTTCTCTCCCTTGGTGGGTGATGGGTCTGTCTGACTGACTCACTTCCCTCAGGTTAGATGCCTTGCAGTTTGTAGAGCTGACCTGGTACTGGGCTGCTCTGACTGAATGTTTAGGGTGAAATTGCTTCATTATGGCCTACACCCAGTAACTGGTCTTGGTGGGAAACATTGGTGCAATAATTCAGCCTCTTGGCTTTAAGCTGGGTCAGGTTTCTGAGGCCTTGTCTACACTGGCAATTTACAGCGCTGCAACTTTCTCGCACGGGGGTGCGAAACCCCCCCCCCCTCCCCCTGAGCAATGACGTTTCAGCACTGTAAAGTGCCAGTGTAGACAGTGCTGGGAGCTGCGCCCCTTGCGGAGGTGGTTTTTTTAGAGCTCTGGGAGAGCTCTCTCCCAGCGCTGCATCGCAACCACACAAGGCACGTTAAAGCGCTGCCAGTGTAGACTAGCCCTGACTCTTTGCTGCTGCTGTTGGGCAAGAAGACTCAAAACAGGACTGAGGCCAAGTCTATGCTACCACCTATGTCGGCAAAACTTATGTTGCTCAGGGGTGTGAAAAAACACACCCCTGAGCAACATAAGTTTCACTGGCATAAGTGGTACCGTGCACAGCGCTATGTCACGAGAGAGCTTCTCCTGCCGACATAGCCACAGCTGCTTATTGGGGGTGGTTTCATTATGTAGACGGGAGAGGTCTCTCCCATTAGCACAGAGCGGCTATACGAGAGGTGCTGCTGTATTGGTACCGTAAGGTCTCTAGTGTCGACATAGCTTAGTATCCATCACGGTAGGAATCTGACTTGTTTCAGCTTCTTAGCTGTACTGACCCTGGTAAAACAGGGGCTTTATTGTCTTGGGGGACTCCGACAGGGAATCCTCTGCCTCGAGCAATGTGTAATGCAGAAAAAGGCTCATTTTCTTGCTGGTATATTTCCATTGAAAGTCTGGACTCTGTGCTGTCTTTAGCCCCTTTGTCTCCAACTGGGAGAGGTTAATATAGCCAAATGTCCAGCTGCCCTCCTGGCTGAAATGGATCCTCTGACCCAGTCTCCACCAGCTGTTAGAGAAACTAATGGGTAACCTCCCTTACACCTTATTATCCACTGGCTCTCTCTCTCTGTCTCTCTCTCCTTCCCTACTTATTGGTTCCTGTTTTTCAGTTTTCCTGGGGAATCATAATATTTTCCACCTCTCCAGGCCCTCTTTTCCTCATCCCTCTTTTATATTTATAATAAATACAACTCATAGGAAAAAGACTGTTTTATTGCTGGAGAACATGAACTCTAGTTTAATACTTTATCTGGGTATCTTGGCATTTCACAAAGAATAATATAATAAGCCTCACACTCCCTTTGAGATAGGTCAGTATTATCCCCATTCCTTTTATAAGGAAATTTGCATTAGTGTAATTACATCAATGTAGTTTTTCACTAGAGTTTTGCATTTGCATTGTGCCCGAGCACAAATGGTCTTACACTGGTGCAGCTTAATATGGCTGCTTATCTTTATGCAGGTGCTGTGTGTGTGTATTAAGGATTTATACCTGTGCAAATTGCCTTCATGTAGGCAGAGCTGGAGAAACTGAGGTACAGGGGTGGTCGGTGACTTGACCAAGATCAGACAACAAATCTCTGGCCGAACCAGGAATAAAATACATGAGTCAACTCCCCGCACCTGTTTCTCCTTTTGCTAATTCAGCATTTTTCAACCTGTGGGTTGGAACCCCAAAGTGGGTCACGACCCCATTTTAATGGGGTCGCCAAGGTTGGCATTAGACTTGCTGGGGACTGAGCCCCACCTCTTGGGGCTGAAGCCAAAGCCCAAGGGCTTCAGTCCTGGGTGGCAGGGCTCAGGTTACAGGCCCCTCCACCAGGGGCTGAAGCCCTGTAGCTTTGGCTTTGACTCCCCCCGGCCCAGGGCAGTGGGGTTTTGGCTTTGCGCGCCCCCACCCACCCCCCGGGGTTGTGTAGTAATTTTTGTTGTCAGAAGAGGATTGCAGTGCAACCCCTGCGCTAATACTGATGAATATCAGGATGAAGTGAGCTGTAGCCCACGAAAGCTTATGCTACAATAAATTTGTTAGTCTCTAAGGTGCCACAAGTACTCCTGTTTCTTTTTGCGGATACAGACTAACACGGCTATTACTCTGAAACCAGGAATAACTCAGTTGAAGTCAATGAAGTTACACTGGCATTAAAAACAATGTGAATGAGAGGAGAATCAGGTCCCCTGTTCTAGGCCTTAGACCACATATCCTCCCTTGTATTCTGGAGTTGATTTTGTGTCTATTTTTGATTGCTCCCTTTTGATGCTAGAGAGTTTGCATAATACACTTCTACACTGCAGCTCTTCGGAAGTGGAGTGTCCACTGTGGGAAGCCCCTCTAATGTATGAACAGGGCTGTCGTCTGCTCCCTGCTCACCATAGCCTGTCCTGAATAACATTTCTATTTTTGGGATACTGACTGTCATAGCTAAGCTACTGTCAGGGGGTAGCCGTGTTAGTCTGTAGCCACAAAAACAACAAGGAGTCCGGTGGCACCTTAAAGACTAACAGATTTATTTGGGCATAAGCTTTCGTGGGTAAAAAACCACTTCTTCAGATGCAAGTGTGGCCTAGTGGTTAAAGCACAGGACAGGAAATCAGCAGACCCTTGGTTTTGTTGTTGCCTCTTCCATAGACTTGCTATGTGACCTTGGGCAAGTTTTACCTCATCTGTAAAATAGGGATTACAGTTCCCTACTTGCTGGGCACCTGTGAAGTCTACTTAACATTTACTAAACACTTTGCATTTCTAAAACCCATTCCATCTGAAAATGTCAAAATATAATCTATCTCCCTCAGCCTCCTCTGTCACCTTTACTAGCAAATCCATGTTGAGCCCACCCTCATCTTTTACATTTTTCTTTGTACTTCTACCCTCACTACCTTTCTTCTAACTTACTCTCCTCACTCACCTACCCTTGCTCTCTTCTCTGTGTCCTCTACTATGACAGGCCGCAAAGTTTTCTGCTTCGCTGTCCCATCCTTCTGGAGCTTTCCCCTTCCCAGTTCCTCACATAAGTTTCTTTCTCTAATTTTCCTCTTTAGTCTAGCATATGACTGAGGCTCTGTCTACATTACGGAGCTTACAGCGGCACAGCTGTACCGATGCAGCTGCGCCACTGTAAGATTGTTCACATAGCTGCTTTGTGCGGATGGGAGAGGGCTCTCCCGTCGACATAATAAAACCACCTCAACAAGTGGCGGTAGCTATGTTGGTGGGAGAAGCTCTGCCACTGATTTAGCTCTATGAACACTACCACTTATGTCGCTCAGGGGTGACATAAGTTTTGGTGACATAAGTGGTAATGGCCTGAGTCCGTGAATGATTTTGTGATGTTCTGCATTAAAGATGCTCTAAAAATAAAGTGTGGTGGTGTCACCATATTAAATAATGGCAACCTTCAACTTGACTAGTATAGCACATGTTCAAATCTCCGCTAGCTTGTCTGTGTTTTAGAGTTTTAGAACACTTTTGCTAATACTGTCACATCCCTGGTCAAGACATACCAAAGCAGAATTGTTACTGGAGCCAGTGACTTGGGGCTAAAAACATTTCTGATGTTTCAGCCACAGTAGATGGCTCTAAAATAGCCCCAGGGGTTCCAGGTTCATTCTGATCAGGAGCCTGGTACATTCTCTCTCTGGGTGGAGTTGCTCTTCTATAAATGAGGAGTAATTCATGTCTGGTACAGGAAGTATCCCTTCCTTGCCCGAGACTTGGTTGTTTGTGGAAGACAAGCTTTAAGGACTGAAAAGATCCTATGACCAGCTACATAAGGAGACTGTTTATTTTGCTCATCTCATATGGCAGTTTCTTGTCTGTGTTGGACCTTCCCCACATTCAAAATGGGCGTAGATTGTTATTTAAACATTTTTAAGGTAGTTTGGGGACTTCAAACCAATTTGCTATACTGCCTTTCCCACAGTTCATGTTACATATCCCTGTAGGTCGTGAATCCTGGGTGTAAAGTGGATTGCTAGGCAAGCTAGTGAGTTTGTCTCGCTGACGGTGTGTTGGAGTCCACCTTGATCTCTTGAACTAGCCCTGGTGAACTGCATAGCAGTCTAAACAACTGATTTGGAAATAAGAAAGTCCAAGTCAGTTAATGCCACACCAGGGAATCGGCTTTACAGAGTGGCACTTCATATGGGGAGCTAGGGCTTTAAGTGGCTCACTCGTAAATCAAACAGCATGAGATCTCCAGGAATAATCCAGCCCCATAGTTGTGTCACAGAATCGAGCTGGTAGACAGATTTAATCCTTTGCTTGTCTAGCTCTCTGATACTATCTCACTTTTCTTCCATCTCTGGAGAGCAAGATGAGAAGAGGGTTTGATCTCACTGTGATGGGGCGTTTATGGTCCTCTATGGACTAAATTGGCATGGTGCTTTTCATGAGCACACTGTAAAAATGACAAGAATAGATGAGCTTTTGGGTAGGTGGACTGTAAATGAGTTGCAGTGGATTAAGGAATCCATCCTTCTTTCATTATTATAAAGAAAGCTAAAGGCTTTTCTCTGAGAAGTAGGTTCCTTTTACCACTAGTGACACTGAGTTGGGCCAGCTTAATACATGTTGTTAAAGCCTCCTGTGGGGTAGGGAAGTATTATCCCAAAAACTGTATGAAGAAAGAGGCAAAAGAGCCTGAGAATAAGTGAGCATAAGTTGGGGTCAGTCCTACGGTTTGTGGGGCCCAAAGCTGCTGTGAGAGGTGGGTGGGATCTAGTGGCCTTCTCTCTCTCCACTCCTTTTTTTTATTGCAAGTTATGTTTTTTCCTCCCCAATCCTCTCTGCTGGCAGGTGACCTGTGACTTGTTTTGTCCCTGTGAGTTGTCCCTTGCACCCAAGACTAGCCAATGGAGTGAACCTGTTTGGAAATAGTGGTTCTGAGCTGGGTAACCTTATTTCCCTCCTCCCTCGCCCCATGGTTTTATGCAGTGAAGCTCTCCCTGGGCTGTGGAAGTATGATTGCCGTGTGATATAGGGCTGGAGCTGTTTTGACTGGCTGTAAGCAGCTCCAGCAGTTAGATAGGATCCTTGCAGAGAGCTGGAGCCCTGGGGGAGGGGGAGAAATGCCATTTCATTCACGTCACAAAATCTCTCATCAGTGGCCAACTTAGTGCTCTAGGTGGGTGAGAGGCATGACCCAGGAGAAACCTGCCCTTTATTCCTGCTGTGAAATATGAGGAGCTCTGACTTGTCAGTCAAGCTGGGAGCTGTAGTGTTTGGAATGAATCATCCGACAGATTCTATAGCCCCAAGCTTGTAGTTTTCAGTCCATTTTGTTGGAGTTTAATCTGAGGTTTGCTGTTTGGCTCTTCCAGGCAGTTCCCGTGGGCAGTGCCTCTTATGCATAGCCACTCTGGCATGTTGCTACTGTACTTCAGGAAAGGATTGCTTTCATCTGGCACCTCCAGGACCCGCTGCTTCTTGAGCTTGTTTAGAGGCATGGATCATAGATGTTAGAGAGAGGAAAGACTGGTTAGATCATAGTTCATCCTCTTGCAAGGGCCAGTTGTAGTCTTGCCCCATAGAGAGCCTATCAGTTAGTAAAGTAAATGCCACCAAGCTTTATCTTGGCCAAAAAGCAAAGGGCTGTGTAGACTGGTGCATGTGCCACCTTAGTACACCATTTTGGTGGCTGCGGAGAGCATTTGGGGCATTCAGATGTGCTGGAGGTTTGGTCTCTTTTCATCTTGCATATGTTTTGGAATGGGGGGATGGAGTAGCTAGTGACACTTGAGGTGTTTTGCATTGCTTCCTCCGGCATGATCTCACTATGGTGTGATGTGTAATGGACTTGCTGTGTGTGGAGCTGGGAGGCTGCATGGTGTGCAAGATTGGGTGTGGGGGATGGAGGGAAGGGTCTGGGGGTGGTGCAGAGAGGAAGCTTTATGTAATTCTTGGCTAGCTCTTTAGTAATTGTTTTAATGAAATGGAATGCAGCATATTCAGTGCTCTCTTGGCAGAAACAGCTTTCTTTTTTTTTTTTTTTTTGGCTTTGGGAGGTTGAATTCGGTCTAGTTTCCGGCTGCTCTGAGCAGTGAAACTTGGATCAGTCAGACATGGAAGAGCAGGGGAGTCTGTGCTGGTGGGGAAGGAGGTTATCTTCATAGGTTGCCTGGCCCACTGACCCAAGACTTAGCATCTCTGTGCATTTCCCTGTAGACACTTTGAATTCAGATATCATACCAAGTTAATTTGGGAGTCTTGGACAGTAGTGGAATGCTGAGGTGTTGTGGGTACATGAATGTGTTTGTGAGCCTACAAGATGTGGCTTTTTAGGTATTGGTATAGTAAAGGTGTGGATCTGATTTTTCCCCAGGTCCTAGCTCAGGAGATTGGGGGTCTGATGAGCTGGGACACTGAAGTCAGTCTGGATTTGTGCTGCACTGACTGTTGCTGGCTGGGCTCCCTGACTTCAGTGCATTAATATAAATTACTCTGTTTCATATTATCTAGGATCGTTGTCATCCTGTGTCCAGCAGAGGGGGACAACCAAGGCTGAAGCTAATTGGGGACTTTAATTTCTTTCAGGATGAAAACCCTTTTTCCTTAGGACGTAGTTTGAGGTTTAAAAAGAGATCCTGTGTGTGTAGTCGTGAGGGGCTGTATTTCTTGTGCGGCTTCCATTTCAATAATACAGACCTCTCAATTTTGACTGGTACTTAAAGGTGGTTTTTTTTCAGTGTTCTTTACTTTTACCTTTATTAAACCTATTTCCTTCTTGGGGTTCATCATCTGGTCTCCGCTATACTGTGGCCACAGGTTGTGATTCTGTGGATGTGGCAGCCTTCGGAGTGGGGGGAAAAGCAGGAGATATTTCTCAGCTAGGAGTGAGGCGCAAACCCCAGCAGAGGAGGATGAAGGTAAGAGCAGGAAGGCTGATCTAATTCTATGGTAAACTGTAGAGGGAAAACAAAGTGAACAAAGAATAAACTTTATTTGAAAATTAAGGGATTGATTGAGGGTTGTTGGGTTTTTTTACAGGGTGAGACTGTTAGGGCTGGTCCACACTAGGGGCGGGATCGAACTAAGGTACTTCGACTTCAGCTACGCGAATAGCGTAGCTGAAGTCGAAGTACCTTAGTTCGAACTAACGCGACTTACCTCGCGTCCGCGCGGCGCCGCGATCGAAGTTCGCGGCTCCTACTTCGAACTCCGGTACTCCGCTCGCCCTGCAGGAGTACCGGAGTTCGAAGTAGCGCGTTCGGGGATCGATCTATCGCGTCCAGACGAGACGCGATAGATCGATCCCCGATACTTCGATGGCTACCCGCCGATCCGGGCGGGTAGTCTGGACGGGGCCTTAGATTTCCCTTTTGCCATGCTCTGCACTTGTAGGTGGAAGCCAATGTGATGAGCAGGAACGTGGTTCATGTAGCAGACCTTTCTCAATACACTTCCTCAGCATGGCAATATTTTTAGCTAGGCTCATAGGAGTTGGCATGCCACATAGAATCATAGACTTTAAGGTCAGAAGGAACCATTATGATCGTCTAGTCTGACCTCCTGCACAACGCAGGCCACAGAATCTCACCCACCCATTCCTGTATCAAACCCCTAACCTATGTCTGAGCTATTGAAGTCCTCAAATCGTGGTTTAAAGACTTCAAGGTGCAGAGAATCCTCCAGCATGTGACCCGTGTCTTAATTAAGTGCTTAATCAGCACTGCCTTTTATTGCTTCTAAATGTGCTGCCATTCAGTTTCTTCAGGTGCTTTTTGTTCTGTTCCACGAAGGGTAAAGAGAGGCTCCCTTGATCCAGCCCACATCTCCCCAATCCTTTTTAGCCCACAGGAGATATCAGATAGTTTGTTCATGAAGTGCTCTATGCCAGGGGTCCCCAACGCGGTGCCCGCGGGCGCCATTGTGCCCGCCGGGGGGTCTAAGTGTGCCCGCGGAGCCCTCGTTTTCTTTTTTTTCCCCCTCGGGGCTTTTTTTTTTGCTCCACCGGCAGCGCTTGGCGCCCGCCGGCAATGCTCGGGTTTTTTTTGTTTGTTTGTTTTTTTGCTCCGCCGGCAGCGCTTGGGTTTTTTGTTGTTGTTTTTTTTTTTTTTTTTTTGACGCCCGCCGGCAGCGCTCAGGGTTGTTTGGCGCCCGCCAGACAAAAAAGGTTGGCGACCACTGCTCTATGCTGTCTTTGGCCAATGCTGCATGCTTCACTGAAAGGTGGGAGGGGGAAAGCCATCATGTGTCTGATCATTTGTGCAATGGTGTTCTCAGTAGGGGATGCTCCTGCCCGACTCTTGCAGAAGATCAGGTTGCACCCTAAAGTCTGTGATCTGATTACACCTCTCATTGTCTTATTTTGCATAGGTACATATGTTCATGGTCATAAAATTATTTGATCACAGCAATTGTCTTGATGACCCCTTGTAGTATAAAAGGCAGTGCATTTAGAACAAATGCCCCCTTTCTTCTCATGCTGTGGGAGAAGGTAAGAGAATTTCAGTCAGGTGCCTTCTAACTCTTCTCCTTTTACAGGGTAAACTACTCTAGATTTTGCCAACTTTCACCTTCTGCATCTCCTGCCCAAATCTCCAACTGTTTATCTTGCTTTTCTCTGGACCGCAGTGTTTACATGACACATTGGCAAAACTCTTGAGCTCTGTGGTTACACCATTGCTTGGGAAAAGGTACAAAAGATTCTAGAGTAGACTAACTTTAGTGCCATGCATTGGCTTCACCAGTTCACTGCCCACTTCTTGTGCCAAATTATTAAATAATATGCTGTTCCTTGTATTAATCCTTGGGGCACCCTCTGTTATCATACTGAGAAACTGCTGATCACTAAGATTGGTCCTTAACGCTTAACTAATTTTTAATCCATGCAATGACTTTGCCTCCTATCCCATTGTTGTTTTCCATAATCTTTTGAGGGACTGTGTCAAAAACATTGCTAGTCCAAGTAAATTATGGCCATTGGGTCACTATTCTGTTTTTATTAAGGATGCACTGTCAACTTTGAAAAATATACTTTTGTCTGAATCTATTTTTACCTGCGGTAGCAGAGATGACATCTCTCCCTCATTTTCAGTAATCCTCCTGATATTTTTTACCTGTCATTACAAAATTACTAATTCTGTCTTAAAATCTAATTTTGCAGGCACACACACGTGTACCACTCGGGTCTGATGAGCACAGCAAATAGCGTTGCAGCTGCGGGGGCATTCATCTCCACTGCCCCTGTGGCACATGCACAGACTGTGCAGGGAGGGGCTGGTAGGAGGCAAGCCGTGGTGATTTTGAATGGGTCGGGGCACTGCTGGATTCACCGCCCAAGCAACAGGCTGCGTGTTGCAGTCTCGATGCCCTGTGGACCCTGGTGGACTAAGTCAATGTGCTTTAGGTCCCTAGAGTGTGCCAGCAGGGTCCAGACAGGGCAGTTAGAGTGCAACATGCATCCAGTGGCTTGGGCAGTGAATCCAGTGCCCAAGCCCCACTGACAATCGGTGCAGCTTTTGTCAGACCCTCAGTTCGCACTCTGCGTGGGAGAAGGAGCCAGAGGGGCAAGAGGAGACAGTGAAGGAGGAGAGATGGAATATGACGGAGGAGGGAGAAAAGGAGGAAGGAGGTCCAGACCTGTGACTGGCCAATGTAATTAATGGCCCTAGGTGGCACCAGAGGACAGCTTTCCTAGGACCAATCCTCTTCTCCCTCTTTAGGGATGGGAGTCAAGGGTGCAATGAGAGGGGTACACAGGGGGCCCAGCTCTCCTGGCCATAGACAGGGAGGGAACAGGAAGGGGAAGAGGTCCCAGTGCCTCCTAGGGAACATCATGGTGTCCCTAGCCTCTGTTTGCCAGAAGCTGGGAATGAGCAACAGGGGATAGATCACTTGATCATTACCTGTTCTGTTCATTCCCTCTGGGGCACCTGGCACTGGCCCCCATCGGAAGACAGGTTACTGGGCTAGATGAACCTTTGGTCTGACCCAGTAGGGCCATTCTTATGTTCTAAGAGAAATGTCATTGAAAAGTAGGTTAAACTTGTGGTCAGTGTTGCTGTTATATTGATGATTGCACTTCTTGTCTCATAAAGGAAGCTATTTGGTGTTGCTCTCAGGTCATCTCACACACTCTTGCTGGAAACACTCTGTAAACATCAGCAGGGAAGGCAGAAAAACCCTTACATATTTTTAAAAATAATTAAAAGAAAATCCAGCCATGCTGTTAGAAAGCGCTTTATTGTTAGCTAGAATTAGAGAAAAAAATAGTTTAAGCAAATTCTACGTGCAAATTTAAGCAAATTCTAAAATCCCTTCAACTTTTTTTTAAAAACCCTCAAGCAGGTTTGTGAGGCTTGTTGGTTTGACCTATCAGGTTCTCTTTACTCATGTTCTAATCGCCTAACCTCTCGAAGTGATGCTCATCCATCTGTGATTCCCCAGACCTCCCTTGCCCCCACCACCACTGGCTTTTTAATTTGCAGGTGCAGTTGTGTTTCTAAGGATATATTTTTCTGTCCTCAGTATCTTCACACTCCCTCACTTTAGAGCCCTTGGATAAATGCTTCCCATGCCAGTAATTTACTGCACTTGAGTTTCTCAGGTTGCTCCATAACATCTTCCATAAAGACTAAAATGTATCAAGCCTGCATTCTGTTTTCCTATTTTAAGAGAATCTTCAGAATCGGAATGTTCCTATGGTTTTCAGTTCTAAAGACTGAGACGGATTTAATTTCTTTTCTGCTTCCTCATCCTGTTGCTGGCCCCTCAGACCACCAAGGGGAGGAGGGCTCCCCAAGTCTTCATGGCAGCATTTGTGCTTCTAATGTAATGAATGGATTTACGATTTATCTTAGTATTTCTGTCCTTCATATAATTGTCTTTGTGTGTGTCTTTTACATTTACAACTGCCATCCTGCCTGGCAGTTTATATTCAAATCTGTTTGTTGTTTCGACAGTACTTGAACTGTTTAAAACATTCTATTTCCCCCTGAACCTCATGTAACTTCTCTGCATAGCCCTGTGACTTACTCTTCCCTTTTTCCTTTTTTTGCTCAAAGTCCTACAGGCATTCTTGTCTCTGAAAGATTTCTGAAGACAGATAATTCACTTGGGGGGCTGTGTGGTGTAAGGTGTTTTACCTCTTTCTTTGCATGTGCTTGCAGCCATTCTTATTTGATTGTATTACTATAGCACTTAGGAGCGCTAGTCA
Organism: Platysternon megacephalum; assembly: GCA_003942145.1. Classification (NCBI taxonomy): domain Eukaryota; kingdom Metazoa; phylum Chordata; order Testudines; family Platysternidae; genus Platysternon; species Platysternon megacephalum. Next base: position 59,350 of record QXTE01000240.1, on the reverse strand, counting down.
TAGCGCCCAGCACAATGGGGTCCTGGCCTGTTTAAACACGAATGAAAAGACAGTCCCAGCCCTGAAGACCTTAGAATTCATAGATTGATAGTCAACCCTTTTCTGCAGTGGCATCAATGGGATCTAAGGGTGATTGGCACCATAGATGGTCAGACCCTTAAACTTGATCACTGTTACCCCATGATGACTGTAGAGCTCCTGCACTTTCTTCATGGGGGAATTCAGATCTAGCATCCTTTCCTTCCATGAAGGTGCTCAAACTGCTCTAACTTGCAGTTGTATATGGCATCAAGTTGCTTCTTCAAACTGTTCCAGATGTGTCATTAACTAGTTAATATTGGGATAGTGAAAATGATCCACTGTTACTATTGACCCAGCCGATGTTGCAGCTGTGTTAAGAGATTATTGTTCTGATATGGATGCCTGCAATATATTCCTACTGTTATGTCAGTAGTTTTGTTACTTGGGTTTTGTAACCAAATAGAGTCCACCCAGGGCTCAAAAAATGTACTCGCCCACTACCCTCGGCAAGATGTGCTGGTGAGTGGGCAATTGGAGCGCTGCCCAGCGGTGGCTGTGTGCTGCTTCTCCACAGCTGGGTCTTGCAAGTTGGAGCTCTCCTCCGAGTTTTCTCTGGTCTTCAGCAGTGTGGGGAGTAGAGCTCCAGCCCCATTCTCCAAGCTGCCTGGTACACATCTAGCTAGTGCTACTGTGGTTGGTGCTCTGCTCCATGCCTTGTCTGTGTTTTTCAGGCAGATGTGGGAGGGAATTGCCCACACTAAAGAACAGAGGTCCAGGCAATAAAGCCTGCTAGGAAAGGAGAGTAAGGGGACGGAAGAGCTTGGCTCCCCATCTTAATAGCCAGGATAGTGGGATCCCTTTTCTCTTGCAGCAGCTATGAGGGCAGACACCAATTAGCTCAGGCTGATGCCAATATTTGGGGTGGAGAGAACAGCTTGGAATGGGGGTAGCATGCTGAGATCTCAAGCATCTTGCAGCCCTGTTTTTGACATGCTAAATTTCCTATTTCAGTGCTTTTCCTGTAGCTGCTAACACCTCCTCCACCTTCTGTTTAGCTTGTATCTAGTCCTCTGGCTGGAAAGTGTCCTCAGTTCCACTTACAATCCTTGCACTCAGGAATGGTCTTTCAGTGATATTTATGATCCTGTAAATAGATGCTTCTGTGATTCTTGGAAACAGCTTAGAACTGCCTATTTCTTTTGTGACAATCTTAATGTGTGGCGGCGAACAGGCTCCAGCTTCTGTCCTGGTCTTGTGTGCCATGGAATGGGCATTTCTGGCTGCCAGAACTGGCACTTTGGAATCCTGGGAGTCTTCTACGCCTCGAGGGTGTGATGCTGGACTGGTGCTCATTGCTCGCTGTGCGAAGCTGCGCTTGAATGGTGATGTGTCCTTTGTACAGGATTCTGAAGGTATTTCAGTGAGAGTCTGGGGATAGCAATATATTGTGTGTGTTTGACCCGGCTCTTGTGGAGGAGCTGTGTGCTGATGTTGCAGGAAGGGTCTGGTTCCTCAGATAACTGGCTTGGCTGAGCCCCTCTTCCTGTAGGAATATGAGGGAGCCAGTGTTTTGATCAGTGACCTTGGCCCTGGGAAGCTGTTTATGGAGGGGCCAAGTCAGCGGCTGCTTGTTTGAGTTTCATAAAGGTTTTCCTGGCAGTGTTTTGTCAGGGTAGAGCAAATCTTGATTTCTGAATTAAGGTGTTGATCCCAGTTCTAGAAACTTTCTGGGAGTAAGCCTGCATCTGATTGAAATTCCGCACAACCACAATTGGCAGTCCTAGCAGAGAGGCCAATTTACTCCCATCTGGGATCTTCTCCTTCAGCCCGCTAGAAACTGGCTGTGTTCTAGGGATGTAAAATGTTATCCGGTTAACCAGTAAGCATAGTCTTACCGGTTAACTGGCTTAACCGTTAACCCCTGGGCCCCATGTTGGGGGGCCTGCTGGTTCCAGCGGCCCCATGCCGGAGGCCGGCCCAGCAGCCCCGCGCTGGCCAGAGCAGCGCCGCCCGGTCGGAGCGGGCCCAGCTGCGGCACATGGCCAGAGCAGCACCGCCCGGTCGGAGCGGGCCCAGCTGTTTAACAGTTAACCGTTTAAGCGATTAAAAATATTTAGTTTAAACAATTAACTTTTTAAACGGTATTTAAATCCCTACTGTGGTCTAGCAACTGAGAGCAACTCTGGCTGCTGGTTTGTTCATGTGCTGTGACTTTTTGAACTCTTTCCTAACTCTGTTTTAGAGGTTGTTTGTGAAGCTGCAGATAAGGGAGTTTCCGTCAGTTTACACATCTTTGGCAATCACTTCCTTTCATTCAGGACCTGGGCTAGAGGTCCAATAGCCCTTGATCTCTGCAGTGAGTCTGGGTGGAAAGGTACCACATGAGTGTGGAGAACTAATACATCTACCACACCCTATTCTAGCTTCACACAACTGGGTTTCATGTCTGTGAACCTTTATCCCAGGGGCATCTAAACTCTGCCCAACTGAGGGTCATGTATTACCAGGCGCCAGATGGCCACATGTAGCTGCTGTAAAACAGAGTACATTGTATTTTTTGTCATTACTTAATACAAAGGAGCAGCGCATAGAAGCCACAGGACCCAGTATATGATCATCCTTTTTGACCCGAGGTGAGTTTGCTAGGATGAGGACTAAACTTAAAAACAAGGGGGAACAAATCTAAGGTGTCTTTCTATTTCTTAAGTGGGGAAAGTTGCTGTTGGCTAAAGAGCAGAAGTACAGACTTTAAAAAAACAAAAAATGAGTAGCAGGATATTTAGTAAGGGAAGTAAATGGTCCCTGAGCCCAGGGAAGAACTTGCACTATTCCAATTAAGTTCAAATGCTCAATTCTGGAAGCAAAGTATAAACTACACAACAAGAAGTTGAAATTGATAGCGATTTAAAGGGACAAAATACAATGAGCAAAGTGGCCAATGATTTTCATCAGGATATGCACATCCAGTAAAGTGGGGATTACTGCTCCCAGGGTTCCACTTGGTAGCTTCATGGTGTATATTAGCCTAGTCAGTGTGATGGAGTGGGTGGCATGAATGGTAGGTTCAGTCATAAGACATTGGAGTGGCTGCATCTGGTTTTGCAGCCTTCTAATCCAAGCGCAACCTTCCAACCCAATAGCATATAAGAACAAACGAGTTGTGGTGTCTGATCAGACGGTTGCTCCTTCAAGTTTAGCGTTCTGTTTCTGTCAGTGGCCAGCACCTAATGCTTCAGAAAAAGTGACACCTCCACCCCAGATAATTCACTTGGGTAGTTGTGCAACACTGCATATAGCAGAGGTTAGGGGACGTTGCTTCCTGACCCCTGTAAGCAATCGTCTAACGCCCGAGAGATTTGATTAGCATTATCTTGGCATTTATAATTACAAGTACTATCCAGCCACTTCCAAGTGTCAGCTTTGTACTTTCAAGAGTCTCAGAAATCTGGAGGGCAACTAGTCCAGTTTAGTCGGTTTGGTAGAAGGATGCATACACAGCACTGTGAAACACCTCCATGATCTGACCAAGAGCAGGCTTGGTGGAGGGGGAGCCGCAGGCTGTCTTAGTGAATACAAGAGGGAAATGCATAATCTGATTTTAATTCTTTTTTAACACACACTTTTGCTGACACCTCTCAGCTTGTTTGAGTTTAGGTCCAGTCTAGCTTCTGACGGTTGAATGAAGTGGAAAATTTTTGAAGTGTTAGGAAAATCTTTTTCTTTTGCGGTTTCCTTGTACTGTTTGGATTTTGGATTTTAACTAAGTGCTGTGGATTTGAGCTGATCTTTCAGGAAACTGCCAGCTGATCTTTGAGGCAGTTGCAATTTCTCTCAGCCTGTGCACTGTCTGTGTGAATCTATGCCATCATACCTTGTGGGTCTGGTTAAGATTGGGCTTAGTTACCTGTCCAAGTATTGTATTGATATGAATGGAATCAACATTTCCAAAAATACCTAGTCTGTTGCCTCATTGGCAGGAGGAGGGGGAATGGAGGAGCTGACTCAAGGAAAGGGGTTGTGGTTTACAGGGACTTCTGGAACACAGCCACAGTATGGCCAACTGGTCTCCTATAGAGTCCAAGGCTTCTCACTGTGGGAAGGTGCTGGCAAAAAGCTTGATCCCTGGAGGTGCTGACAGCCTGGAGCACCTTCAGCTTGTTAATGCTGCCAAGTGCACCATTGCTGAGCTGCTGTGCGGTCATGGGTTTCAGCAAATTACTTGTGTAAACTTGCAAGGAAGTGATGGGGCTTGTTGGTCTGAGCCAGTTACAGGAACACTTTTGAAATGTCCTTCATATCTCAGTATGCTGTATGAACAGTACTCTTGACCCTTCCCTTAAGAGAAATCAGCTCAGCAACACCAGGCTCCTGTGTGTGGTCTGAGCTCACCTGTTGGGATTTTCGAGGGTTTCCCCAGCTTGTACAGTTGGCTTCTATTCAGACGATTGAGGCAAGGAGAGGTCTGTGTCAAAAGCTAGTGCTATCCTTGTGCAGTGTTCATATTCCACTTCCAAGGGGATGTGAGGTGAGGGGCTTCCGGCACTCTGCCACAAGTGTCCAGTTTTTAAATATTACAAAGTCGGCAACCCTAATTGCAGTCCCAGTTATTTGAATCTATTGAAGCAATAAACAGGTCCCCCACAAACCTCACCACTTTTTCTTCCAAATACAAGGGACAGTTGTTCAACCTTGCCTCTACTAATACAAATACATAGCACAGTGTACATTATAATAAAGTTTTAAAAAACATACCATTTCCTCCTGGGGAGAGGGAGGGAGAAAGAGAGCCAGCCACATGTGACAAATGTTAGTCTCATCACTTAATACATGACTGGAAGGTGTTTGGGTACTAAAGTAATGAGGGCTACACAAGAACCTGAATAGAATAGAGAAGACCAGGAACCAGGTGAGTATCCTTCTTTCCATATAATGATTGTCTCTGCAGTAGTTTCCTCACATAGCGTAGATGTATCTTGGAGGCTCAGAAGACACAGAACCTAAGGCGGTGTAAATGTAATGGTGTTTACAACTCTGTTTAGACTTGGTGTGGTTCCATTCATGCTGGCTGGTCAACCCATGTTGTTGAGTTAGCCTGAACTGTGTTAAAACAATTGTAAAATGCTTCTGATAAAAAGTTAGTGTGTCTGTCTGTCTCTGCTGTGTGGTGTAGCTGCCCGTAGATCTCTCTCTGTTGCTTTGCTATGGTGATTGATGTCTGAAGCCTTGTGTACATTGTCAATTTCCTGAAAATCTCCAACCCTTGCTGTAGCATCCATGCAGCTGTAGAGGTTAGTGCTGTAGACACATTACCTAATTTTTTCATCCAAAAGGCCAACAATGATGCCAGAGGATAGAGGGGTCCCAAGGATTTCTTTGTGAATGTGCACTTAATCTCCCATCAGAGTGGAGGCTAGGTCAGTGTAAGGCAAGCAGACAGAAAGAACTGGGTCTGTGCCAGGGTTTCTGTAGCATGCGCAGATATGACTGTGATGGGCAAAGTATAAGAACCTGAATAGAATAGCATTTGCTAGAGCACTATTACAGATCAGTTGCTGAGGTCTTTACCATGTCATCTAACCCTAATAAGAGCAGGTCAAGCCAACCTGACTTGCCCAAGATCTGGGCAGAGCAGGGAAAAATACCAGCGTCTGGTCTGTACTACCATTGCTAGTATTCGTATAGTCTTGGGCAAATCACTTCTCTCTGTGGGGATGTCTACTCTGCAATTAAAAACCCGTGGCTGGCCCATACTAGCTGACTCAGGCTGACAAGGCTCGAGCTGAGGGTCTGTTTAACTACGGTGTAGACGTTCGGGCTTTGGCTGGAGCCCAGGCTCTAGTACCCTGCAAGGTGGGAGGGTCCCAGAGCTTGGGCTCCATTGCAATTAAACAGCCCCTGAGCCCAAGCCCCTTAGCCTGAGTCAGCTGGCATGGGCCAGCCGCGGGTGTCTAATTGCAATGTAGACATATCCTGTGTCTTTAGTTTTTCCCTATCTGGAAAAATGGGTATAATGATCATTTCCTACCTCATAAGAGGGTTGTGAGACTTCATTAATTAATGTCTGGGAAGTACTTTGGATTTCAAGTGCCTTCTATGTAAGGAACTCAAAGTATTATTCAATTATGGAAACATTTTAAATGGCTCTTCAAAATGACTTACATGTTACCAAAATGAAGGTAAGCTAAACCGTTCTTACACCTTTTCTGCCATACATGAATTGGTGGGCTATTTTAGGGGGTTAGTCTTTATGCCTATAAAAATCTTGCTAGCCGTTTGGCTGCAGCGTTTAGAGACCACTGCCTGTCATGCTGACCAATATTGTCTTTTTAGTTACTTCTGTGTTCTCCTGCCTGTCTGGTGTCTCTTGTCTTATACTTACATTGTAAGCCCCTTAGGGCAGGGACCATCTTTTTGGTCTTTGTTTGTACAGCACCTAGCACAAAGGGCTGCTGGTATGTGACTAGGGCTCCTAGGCGCTATGGTAATACACATAAATATAATAATCTAGTTTATGCTTCCTTGCTATTGTTCTGGTTGTAGTCCTTGGGTTGAGTTGTTTTTAGAGAGTCCCTTTTGTAGTTTGTAATTAGATGCATTTATTAGAATATTGTGCCTAGGCTTCCTTACACCAGGAGCTAGCTTACACACCTTCCTGCCCCTGTTTTCCTCTTTCTGATTATTCTCTCCCCTTTTCCCTATATAGGCTAAAATTGCACTTCTGAAGGGACTGCCCTTGTTGATGTTCCAGGTCAGGATCGCCCCCCTGCCCCTCCCCTCTCCGTGGGGGCCTAATTCTGCCGGGGCGTGGGTAGGTCTGTCCCCTACAGGCATTTTGGGGAGGGAGGCTCCAGCACGTCTTTGTTGGATCAGCTTTTAGTGGGCTGCAAGTGCTCCTTCTGAAAGGCTGCTTAATGGGATAAATATACCCAGGCTCCCCATTCCTCTGCAGTTACTCACCATGTAAAACTGTCCTGCAGGGGATCGTGTTACCGCCCTGAGCTGTCTCCCTGTAAATGAGAGTGCAAGTCATGTACTTGTGGAGCTGGGGGGAGGCAAGATTCATTGGCAGCTAATGAGGGGAAGGAGGGTTGCTGTTTTAAAGTTTGGCTCTTGGGCTTTTGTTTGAGAGGAAGTCTGTCCAGAGGAGTCTCTCTCAACCCTGAAGTCCTAGGTTTTGGAGAGTTAGCAGGACTGTCTCTCACAGGAGGATAGTGAAAGTGTAAGGATCTGAATCCAGGCCATGTCTTTCAGGTACAAAGGTAAACTGGATGGAGAATGGTGTGTTACTGGGCTGAAAGCTAAGTTGGATTGGGTTTCCAGAGAGTGGGGGTGGCCAAACTTACAGACCCTCTGAGCCAGGACAATCTTCAGAAGTTTGAGAGCAGGGAGGCGCCTGCTGGGGCTTGGGGCTTCAGCCCTGCTCCTGCTGGAGCCCCGAGCCCTGGGGGGTAATCCCTGCGGGGCTGAAGCCCCAAGACTCCCTGCTGTGCAGAAGCCCCTATTCCACCACCCCACTGCAAGGCAGAGGTCCTGCACTGTCCCCCCTGCTCCACTCTTGGGAGGTGGAGAATGGGAGGAAGGCACGGGGAGCGCCACGAGCTGCACTTTAACTGTAAAAGACCTGTAATGCAGCCCGGGCATAGAGTGACCATTCCTGCAGTGTCATATCCTTTGTGTTTAAACGTGACCTAGCAGTTACTGCTCCTTGCTCCCAGTTACCAGGCCCCTGGAGATGTCCGCTGCCCAGATCTAGGGTGACCAGATGTCCCGTTTTTATAGGGACAGTCCCGTGTTTTGGGACTTTTTCTTATATAGACGCCTATTACCCCCCCACCCCCCCCACCCCCTGTCCTGTTTTTTCACAGTTGCTATCTGGTCACCCTACCCAGATCCGACAGTTCGAAACAATTCTTGGGTGCTCGGGAGAGTCGTGGTGCATTCAGATATGAAGATCGGGTGTGAGTTCTAACAAACCTGGCTGCAGTGAGGAGTGTGTAGCACATATGACCAAATATATTTAATCAGTACTGCTCACCCCATCCTTGGTTCTGGAACATGAGGGAGCTGTGGCAGTAGAGGTGATGAGAATCTCCTGTGGCACTGCCAGGAGGAGACGGGCTCTGTGGCTGAACATTGGAATCATTAGCTATGCACTGTGGCTAGTTGAAAAGTCCTGGATCCATCATTGCTCACTGTCCAGATGTTCCAAGCAAGGAGTAGCGTTATAGCCTGATGGATCAGAATTCACAGAAGTGGCCTTTAGCTGTGGAAAATTAAAGGCTGCTAGTTATGAAGCGTTTGGGGTATCTTGTATTCACTATGTTACCATTCCTTTCCCACCAATAGGCTGGGTGTAGGGCAGAGATTGTGCTACGAACTAGCTCCTTTTTGGTGTTCTGTCCACTTACCTTAATAATGACCCCTACTCAGTTGTGAAGGAAGATGAGCTGCCTGTGGAAATCCTAGGGATTCCTCTCCCCTCTGCACCAACTCTGTCATCCTTGGTATGATTAATGATTAATGTATCTGTATCACTAACTCACAGACTTCAGTTAGTGCAGGAGGCTGTTGGAAACAAGGGAGTGATCGCTACATGCTTTCCTCTGACTATCTCCTCGGTGTGTAGTCTCCCGTCTTATGAATCGGTAGTCAGAGAAGCCTCTGTAATGTAGCTAGCAAGTACCTTTCTGCTGAGAGCTAGACATGACATCATTAAAATTGGATTGCAAACATCTTCTCCGGTAATTATTTGTGCAAATATCTTGCACTGGGGCATGAGGGTGGGTTGGCAGGAGGAATAGAGTGTATTAGTTTGTGGAAATCTCATGGATTGCTCATGAGTTGTGGAGGGCAACCTGTGTTATAGGCAGCCAGGGTGGATAGGAGGCCAGCAGTTATGCCCGCTCTAGCTTTGCCAGTGTGCTGTGCTGTGGGCTTTACCATAACTCTTTCACTGCTGTCTCCTGCTTCATGTTCTCTCCTCTATCAAGGGACATTCCTAGGATGCATAGGAGGCTTTCAGTAGGGGGCTAAACAAAGAGGAAGCCTTGATGCCATAGGGAAAATGCCAGTGAAAATGTTATCTGCACTTCTTTTGGAAGGCTTTGCTAAATAGTGTCTACTGAAGGAGCCGAAGCGCAGCTGCTAGTTTTATTGAAAAGGAGACTGACATGTACTGTAAATGTGTAAAGGGGGCTCTGTGATAACTGTTCCTGTGCTCCTTCCTGGTGCTGTGTTGTGATCCTCAGGCTGGCTTTACTACGTTTGTCAGACAAACCTGGGATGTAGGAACCTTTGGTGTTTGCCTGTGTGGCTGCTTGTAGAGGTGCTTCTGCCTGAGGATACTGCATTCTCCAGATAGCAGCAAGTGCTGGCATGCAAGGGAATGAATGGCAAGGGAAACTGCAGCAGAGTCCTTGGAATGTATGAGCTATTCTCCATCTGATAGGGCTGTGCATGGGTGTCTAGTGCAGGAGAGATAGGGCAGGAATGTAGTGTACGGCTTAGCCTTGCTTATGGAGACGATTAACTCTCTCAGTGCTGTTTGAACTGGTCAAAGTAGTTTATCCTAAGAAGTTTCCCAGCGTTTTCATTTTGTGGCCCTTCTCATAAAAAAGGGATCCTCTAATGGACCCAACTCCTTTCCCACCCCCAACCGCCCTTTCTTGCACTGCTTGATCTGCTACATACCTCGTTCTGCAGACTATCAAGTGGGGCTGCATGCACCACCGTTTGAGAACCACTGCCCAAGCTGTCTAAGTCAGTGACAGAACATGGGCAATTGCTGGGAACTACCTTGAGGCATCATAGTCAGTATTAATTGCCACTGGTTCATATCAAATGGCGTTGGCAGAGCGGTGGGATTCAAAGACCAGAATAGCAGGGACATCGCAGTTCATAATTATGTTTCATTGTCGAAGCTTCCTGGGGGAGGTGTAAGCTAAGGACCTGGTGTTCAGATGCCACTGTGTGCATTAGAAATACCTAGGTATTATATGCCTCAGTTTTTTAAGAATCCCCATCGCACAGGAAAGCTGGTATAGAATAGCCGCTTGAATGTAAACACAGTATCCTCAGTCTGTGAAGGATACTTGAGCTACACCCTGAGCTGAAGTCACTCTCGCATCTTACATGGGGGTTACGTTCCGCGGTCAGCGCGTAAAGCGAAAACCGCGTATAGCCAAAATCCCATTGACTTTAATGGCGGGCGGAATCGCCTGCACTACAGACACAGTACGTAAATTGCTTTTTTTCTCTCTCTTTTTTTTTTTTGGGTGTTTTTGCCAACCACGCAAAGCCGAAATCACGCATGTTAAATGCGCGTAAGATGCGACAGACCGGTAGTTGGTCTTACCAAGAGAGGACTCTCCTCTCCACAGTCTGACTTGCCATAGCAAAGCCTGTTGCTCCTTGTCTCATGAGCTGCTTCCGCAGGTCCCGTTGGCCTAGCAATCTGGTGAATTTGGAGCACCAGCCATGCAAAGAGGTCAGGTATTGCTTGCTAAGGAATCTCATGATGTAAGCATTGCAACTGCTGTGTGTCTGTCTCATCTCTGCATGATTGATTCAGCGTTTTACAAGTGGAATGAAGTGATACCGGAGGGTAGGGATGGCACTGAGTAATATTGCTGTAGTAGAGACTCCCCTTCTCCCAACTCCCCATCCTGCAATATTCTGCTCATGCTGGAAGGTCTGACAGTAACAGAGTAGAAAATGGGAGCCCCAGTGTTGGAGATTAGCAGCTATGGCCCTATATGCAGTTTCCATGTCACCAAGGGAAGACTGAGCCTTATTTAGTAACCAATAAGTGGAATATTTCCCACTGCTATGCCCCCAGGTCTGTGTGCTGTGAATCTTTGGGAGTCCAGGTTGAGACACATTAAATACAGTCCCTTTGCTTCATTCCTGGCAAGTTTGCTCCTTGGGGAAACAGTGGACCTGAAGTTCTATTGTCAGATTGTGCTGTACCTGTCTCATTGCTACAAGAGAACTAAATCCATTCCCTGGACTGCAGCCTCTGACCTCTCTTTGACCTTGGAAGTTTCCAGACTACAAGAGGAGCTCTAGCAGGTAGAAAGTCTCAATCGGAGACTGTAGTAAAACAGTAGAGTTACTGCAGTGTGTGTGGCTGTTACTGGGGTGTCAGGTTGTGGTCCCAGAGATGCTGCAGTGTGTTCTGGGGGCCGGGGAATTGCAGTGTAAGTGGGACTGGCAGAAGGTTGGTATGCAAATCTAAAATAAGGGCAGCTCTTTGGAGCTGAACACGCAGAGTGATGGGTTGCTGCCAAGTTAGCGAATTGCTCTGAAAGGTTCCATCGAGCTGTGTGTAGAGCTGTCATGGTGCCCTCTGTTGGCCAGCAGTAATACAAAAACTATTGGTTCCCAGTGAGTTCAGATGTTTCAGTGAACATGTTTCATGTTGGTTGGAAAAGAGAAACCTTTTTATTTGCTTCTCCAATATCACACAGCACTGCCTGCCTTGTGGGAGGGAGGAGGAGGAGAGGAATATTCAAGAAGGAACATTTCCTTAACCAAGAAATCAATCAAGACTGTAACATTTGTATGTCAGGAGCAGCCTGCACTGTGGGCTAGTCCAGTGTTGTTTCAAACATTTTTCTGGCGACCCAGTTGAAGAAAATTGTTGATGCCCGTGACCCAACAGAGCTGGGGGATGAGGGGTTTGGGTTGTGGGAGGAGCTCAGGGCTGGAGCAGAGGTTTGGGGTGTGGGGGTGAGATCTGTGGGGTGGGGCTGGGAATGAGGGGTTTGGGGTGTGGGAGGGAGCTCTGGGATGGGGCAGGGTGTTGGGGTGCAGGAGGGGGTCAGGACTCTGGGCTGGGGGTGCAGGCTCTGGGGTGGGGCCAGAGATGATGGGTTTGGGGTGCAGGAGGGGGCTCCGGGTTTGGGGGGGGGGCTCAGGGCTGGGGCAGGGGACTGGGGCATGCGGTTGGGGTGTGGGCTTACCTCGGGCGGCTCCTGGTCAGTGGCCATGCTAAGGCAGGCTTCCTGCCTGTCCTGGCACTGCGGACCGTGCTGTGCCCCAGGAGCGGCCAGCAGCAGGTCCGGCTCCTAGGCGGAGGCGCGCAGCTCTTGCCGGGAGGCACCGTCTTCGGCCAATGGGAGTGCGGAGCTGGTGCTTGGGGCAGAGGCAGCGCGTGGAGCCCCATGGCCCCCTCGCCTAGGAGCCGGACCTGCTTCTGGCCACTTCTGGGGCTAGCCTGCCTTAGCTGGACAGCACTGCCAACGGGACTTTTAATAGCCTGGTTGGCGGTGCTGACCAGAGCCGCCGCGACCCAGTGCCTTACATTCCGCAACCCAGTACTGGGTCGCGACCCACAGTTTGAAAACCACTAGGCTAGTCTATAAAGGCCTTGGCGGATTAATCCTTAGGGGGCACTTTGCCACATGATGAAAGTGTCACAGACTGGTACAATTCAGCAGGCTCTGACCACCTGGGCCCCAGTGTCCCTTTTGGGAGTGAGGGTTAGTGTAGTGAACTGAACTTTACTCTTATGTTGACCTCAAAATGAGTTTCTCAGCTCTTCAGATGGTTGCTCCCTATCTTATTTCCCTTCCTGCCTCTCTCCACCCAATGTGCACAGGCCTTGGGGGATCTTGCCCTGGTGTATGTAACTGAACTGCTCTGGAAGTAGTTGTAAAGCTGAAGCACAGTTCGTCACCAGCCCCCCTGATCATCCGGCTCAGAAGCTCTGGCTGAGTAACTGTGAGTGATCCCCCTCCAGCCTTTTTTTCTCCCCTCCTCCTTCAGCTTCCTGTTCCTCAGCTCTGTAGTGTTTGCTCAAGTCAGGAAGGGGGAGGAAGTTAATCATTAAACTGTACTGTCTGCCACGTAACCGTTCACAAGCAGAGTGTAGAGTGGTTGTGTCCATATTTCCTTTCCATGCACTGTGGCTCTCTTTTTTGTCAGTGGGCAGCTGGGAAGGTTGTGTTTCTTCTTTACATCACCTGCGCTTGCTCTCCACTCTCTCCCTTCCCCTCCTTGTCCACCCTGTCACATGCACAGACACACGGGACCAAGCAGGTGCATCTAGCTAGTTTCGCTTAGTTTTGTGCTGTGTAGCAAGAGGAAATGGAGTACCCTCTGCTCAGCCTCTCCTTTGAGGGGCAGGTGAGCTGAGAAGGCGGTTTTTGTGAGGAGCTGAAAGTTACGTGTGTCTGCCTCTTAGAGGGAGAAGAGCAGTAGAATGGGAGGGATAGGAAGGTGTGTCCAGAATGCCTTGCACAGGACTCAGTGCTTTTATGTGCTGTGGGTGTGGAGACTCTGAAGGCTTGAGTTTGTGTGGTTTTCTTGCTTCCTGGTGGAGTCTGATTTGCTTTAGTCATTGGCCCGGAGAAGTGCATGGAGGCAAGAACCACACCTTCCCTGATAGAGATTGTGCAGGAAACTGTACAGAAAACCACAGAGTCATTGGACCTGCACAGTCAGAGCGGCGGCAGTACTTTCTTGGCTCCTCTGAGGTATGTGTCTGTCTAGCTCTGGAATCCACCCGCTGTTCTGTTGCTTAAAAAAGGTTGGACTGACTTTTCCCCAGCTGTGAAAAGCCCTTGGGGAATCTGTTTCTGGGATATTTTGGCCACCATAAGATGACGACTGTGGTTCAAATGACTTGGAGTATCTTTTGGTGAGACTAAAGTCATGGCATTAATTTAACATACCTCCTCTGCTGGGGCCCTCTATTCTGCCCTGCCATAGGGATGGGCTCTGATTTAAGAGGTCTTTCTCCATGGTAACACCTTGGCCCATGGAGGAAAATGCCCTTGGGAGAACAGGAAAGCCGCTCCTTCCTTCTTTGTGTAGTGTAACAACTTCTGTCCCCCATTTGACCTTTGAATACAGTTTGGGTTATTGAATGTGTTGGGCTTGTATGAGCTGCTCCGCTCACGAAGGGGTTTTGAGGAGACAGCCAGTAGGCTGCCATCAGAGACTGTGTGATGCCAGCTGGGGCTTGGGAGCTGTGCTGTGCTTTGGAAAACCCAGATGTCTGTGAAGCCTAGCAATGGGAGAGATTTTCCCTCCGAGTTCTGAAGGAACTGAAGCTAGCTGTAGCACCCAGAGAGGAAAATGGCTGAGAGATCCCTTGAAGACTGTTGGTCTGCAGTTGTGGTGAGGGGATGGAGATCCAGAGCAGTTAAAGGGGCTTCTGGAGAAGCAGCTTCATCTCCTAGTCCTACATAAGCTGCATTACTTTACTGGACTCTGGCAGCATTCTGTGTCTCTGAACTGTCCTGCCTGGTACATCTCGATGCTCTGGTAATGGAGAATGCCTGTGTCCCTTGTGGGCCAGCTCCTCTCTTCTCTACTAGCCTTAAGTAGGTGTGCGTTGGAGTCTATTGCTCCTCTGGAAGGCTGGGCACCCAGCCAGTGAGGCTTTCTTTAGAAAGCAAGTACAGTACAGACCTGCAGTGCTTCACTGGAGTTTCCACCATTGGGGATTGCAGGAGGCGCCTTGGGGTGGGATCACAGGCCCAGCAAGCTGGGATTTGTCTGTGAGTCACTGCAAAGGGTGCTTGCTGTGCTTGGACCGGGCAAGGAGCAAAGTTTGCGGGAAGAAAGCCCCATCTCAGAGGTTGAAGTGACTATTCTGATTCCAGAGAGGGTCTTACCCGCTCGTTGTGTGTTTCCCTCTGCCTGACATGCTAGTGTGTACGTTTTTAGCTTTATGGAGCTTTTTTCTTCCCTTCAGAAATTTGTAAACAGTCTCCACCCAGCAAGTTAAGAACTGTTTCCAGGCGATGAAATTGCATTTACCTGGCAGGCGCCATCCAGTTAACCATTTGTGTGGCTTACTGTGTGCTGAGGAGGAATCTTGTTCCTATGGGACGCAAATGCTAGCTTGCTGCACTGATAGACTGATTGAAACTTTTTGAAAACTGATTGAAAAAGTCTCCTTTGTGCTGGTTCAGGCTCCTTTGATTCCAGAGAAAATCCCTTCCAGGGAACTCGTTTCCTGGAGAAAGTGGCACTCACAGCCATGTTTTAATGATATGGGGCTTGTAATTAGTCTGTGTCAATATCTGACGTAGATCTGTCCGAGTTCTTCTACTGCAAAGCACAATGAGACCAAAAGCTCCTTGCTGCTGGACTGTTCCCCAGTTTAGCACAAAATCCCAGATTGGGATTTCTTCCGGCTACTTTGGTGCCTCTTGAAGTTTCCTTTTATAGCAGAGGTTTTACTGATCCACTTTCCCTGTCCAGTACAGTTTTGCAGGATGTGCAGTAGATCATCCATAGGGGCTGTAAATGTGACACCATCTGAATGAGGGGAAGAGGAATAAACTGGTGGTCTGCCTAGCCAAGACAAAAAGACCTTTCGTGTTGTTTCTCTGCAGATGCTTTGCTAGCGGACCTGGAGTCTACCACCTCTCACATCTCCAAACGGCCAGTGTTCTTGTCGGAGGAAACACCCTATTCCTATCCAACTGGAAACCATACATACCAGGAAATCCCAGTGCCCCCACCTGTGCCACCCCCTCCTTCCAGCGAAGCCCTGAATGGGACTGTGATTGACCCTTTAGACCAGTGGCAACCCAGTGTCTCCCGATACATCCACCAGCAAGTAAGTGTGCGATGCTAGGGGGACGCGAAGGGGTCTGTGCATGTCTTCTGATCTGATGTGGAGCATATCTAGGGTGCAGGAGATGAGGTGAGGAGGGAGGGAGGGGATTGTGGGGAGTAAGGAGGAGTTTGGGTAATCAGCAGGCTGGCATGTGGTAAGGAAATGGGGGAAGTTTCCTAACAAGATGGAGTGATTGGGGGAAGGGAGAATCTAGGCACCCACTTCTGTCTGGTTTAGTGATAAAATACCAGTTGAAGACCCATCATCAATGTTCCAGTGAAAACCACAGTACAAAAGACTAGTATTAATCATCCACCTTGCAGCCTATGGAAAGGAG
The DNA here is from genome assembly GCA_003942145.1 of Platysternon megacephalum. Classification (NCBI taxonomy): domain Eukaryota; kingdom Metazoa; phylum Chordata; order Testudines; family Platysternidae; genus Platysternon; species Platysternon megacephalum. Next base: position 43,415 of record QXTE01000240.1, on the reverse strand, counting down.
ACTGGGAGGTTTCCACCTCAGAGGCAAAATTCGTAGGTGAGCTAGAGGGAGTGTGAGACATGTTGCTGGGCTAGCTTGTGCAATAGGGGTTGAGGCTGATCTGTAGCTGTTTGTCGTCAGGCTTTGTCCTGTTAATTTCACTGAAGTGTATGCATGTGTTCAATGTTCTCAGTCTCCACTACAAATCTCATTTCCTCAGCCTCAGTCCCAGTCTCCTGTGTACAGCTCCAGTGCCAAAAGTTCCAGTGCCTCCGTTCCCCGAGAGAGTGTCTGCTCTTCTTCCTCACGTGCCAGCGAAGAGGAGCACGTCTACAGGTATCCTGCCCCTCCTAGGGAGATGAGAAGCCTGAATTGTGGTCAGGGTGCTGTGGGCAGTAAGCGCTGTGACTCTGCTTCCAGTTATAGGAGGCGGGATAGATACTGACCCCACCCATCCTGTTTCGGTTTTGCTGCTCAGGGCTCTCTAGAGTTCTGAGAACTCCTTTTTCATGGAGGTCATTGTTAATTTAGCCTTGTGGAAATGACTTTGAGATGGGAAAGCTGGTTTAATCCTTCCATAGGCAGGGTAGAAGGCAACATGATCCAGTGAATAGGGCACCAGCGAATCAGAAAAAAATGGCTTTTGTTTCAAACTCTGCCCGTGACTTGCTGTCTGATCTTGGATAAGTCCCTTAACCTTGCTGTGTTTGTTTCCCCAATTGTACAGTAACTCCTCACTTAATGTTGTAGTTATGTTCCTGAAAAATGCGACTTTATGCGAAACGATGTTAAGTGAATCCAATTTCCCCATAAGAATTAATGTAAATCCGGGAGCAGCTCCAAGGCAGAGGGCAGGTCAGGAGCAGCGGGGGAGCACCTGAACTGCTGCTGGACAGCTGCTGAGTCTCATACCTTACAGGGAATTTAGGGGAGCTGATGGGGGAGGAGGGAGAGATGCCAGCCCCTCCGGTTCTAATCCCCAAGAGGAGGGGCTGCTCTTCCAGGGAATCCTGCAAGCTGTGGACAAAGCAGGCAGCTGCCAAACAACGTTATAAGGGAGCATTGCGCAACTTTAAACCAGCCTGTTCCTTAATAGATCAGCAATGTAACAATGAAACATCGTTAGCCGGGACAACATTAAGTGAGGAGTTACTGTACGGTAAACCTGAGCCTGCTCTGAGCTCTATGGATGAACAGCTCCATAAAAATGCAAAGGATAGTCTCCTGCAGTCCCATGTTAAGCATCCTAGATGCAGTTTGTTAGAGGGGAGATAGAAGCTGGGTCCAGGGAATGACCAACAGAAATGATTCAGTTACCTGTGAACTGGCTGGATGTGAAGTGATTTGACTTATAAAATGACCTTGAATGAAGGAACAATCTGACTGCTCGTGGCAAATTTATAAATCTCCATGCTCAGAGAGGTCAGAACTATTTAGATTTATCTTTACGGCCACAAATACCGCCCCCACTCTCGTATTAGGAGACTGTGGAAAGGTAGCAAGAACAGGGAAACAGCTTTTTCAGTGTTCCAATTTCTGCTGCTGTTACTTTCTTTCTCAAGTTAATATAACTCCCCTTACAGCTCTAGGACCCCGAGAGCTGCTTCCAGCAGCCTCCCCAAACTGCACAGTCCACCTGCTGTCTGGTATTTTTAAGTTGCTGCAGCTGTGACTTTTTCCTGATCCATGACAAGTTCTAACCACGTCAGTTCTTTCTGCTGATCACAATGAAAGCTGGTTCTTGAATTAGTTCAGCAGCAGCCTGACAGTTCCTCATTCGGGTTAAAGCCATTGAAGGTATATCTACGCTGCAATAAAACACCTGCAGCTGTCCCCTGTCAGCTGACTGGGGTTTATGGGCCTTGGGCTATAAAATTGCAGTGTAGACGCTTGGGCCAGGACCCCAGGGTCCCAGAGCCCAGGCTTAAGCCTGAGCCTGAACATCTGCACTGCAGTTTTATAGCCATGCGAGCCCAAGTCTGCTGTCATGGGCCAGCCGCGGGTGTTTTATTGCAGTGTAGACATACCCTAAGGGTAAGCAATGTAAACCCAGGGTTCAGACTCAGGCTGAGCTGTAATCCCCTTCCATCTACACACAGATTGCACTAACCTAAGGTCCCAGGGCCCTACAGGGCTGAAAGGTCCGAATCTGAGTCAAGCTGGGACCCAGGGTTCAAGCCCTGTTGGTTTGCTGTGTTGATGCAGCCCCACTGGACTCGTGCTCTGGCAGTCTGCCAAAAGTATCCCACAATCCTATGGCCGATATTTTTGGTGGATAGTCAAGTTTTCCCACACTGCATCATGAACAAAGGGCTAGAGTGGCCACATTTTGGGAGGGTGCTAGGAAGTCTGGGATATGGGTGGCTGGACTCAGGCCTGTGTAATGCAGTGTAGACAGTGGAGCCCCAGGTTGGCACCCAGGGTTCAGCAAGTCCTAACCTGAGGTTACAAATGCTGAAGTGTAGATGCTGAAGCCCTAGATTAACAAACCCAGGATCTGTTAACCCGAGTTCTACTAATCCTGGTCTACATTGCAGTGTAGACATACCCAAACATGGATGCCCAGACCGTGCCCAACTCAGGCAGTAATGGCAGTTGCCAGGGGCATGAGGACTGCATGCAAATGGCACAAAATGGAGCAGTTTGCAGCTTCCCTTGTTTGTCAATCTCGGGGCATGGCTGGCAGGTCCCAGCAAGAGGTGCAGCCTGGCTGCGTGGATCAAGAGGACACATTGCATACTGGGGCTACAACATCAGTGGACTTCACCTTCAGATTCAAGATGGGGGTAGCCACTGGTTGTATTATGGAACTCCAGGGTTGTCATTTGTACTGTAGGCTTTGTGGAGTCCTAAAGCCTGTAACAATAACATTCTGATATGGCAGGGAGATAGATAGCTGGTGTGATTGTCGGTCACAGAACTGGCAGCCAGGAAGTGTTGGTTTCTAATCCAGATTGGAAACTAACTTGGACATTAAAGAAATCACTTCTCTCTGTGCCTCAGTTTTTCCTATCTGATAAACTGTGGTAAACTTATTTCCCTCCCAGAGTGGTTGCAAAGATTAATGTCTACAGCATTCTGAAGATGCAAAGCACTGCAAGTGCTAAGTATTGGTATGAAAATGGGGAGTGGGGGTGGGGAATATCCCTAAGGGATAAGTAGTATCTAAAACAAACATCACACACCGTTATATATTAAAATAACATTAAATGTACATATTTAATGTGGTGGTATGATTTTTTTAATTGTTTAAGTGGAGTAGCACCCTAGAAGGTAAAGGACTGTGTAGCAGTTTATTGGGGCTTAAAGAGAGACCTTATGCCTTGCTGGTGGGTTTCTGTCACCATGTACCCTGCTGTATGTTGTTTTATCACTTAGTAGTTAAGGAGGCTAGACCAGGGGTGGGCAAACCTGATCCGGGATTGCCCCCCATGGCACCGAGGGCCCCGCGCCGCTCTCAGAAGCGGCCGGCACCACTTCCCTGCGGCCCCCAGGCGGGGGGCAGAGGGCTCCGTGCGTTGCCCTTGCTTCCAGGCACTGCCCCCCACAGCTCCCATTGGCCGGGAACGGAGAACCGCAGCCAATGGGAGCTTCAGGGGAGGTACCTGGAGGCACGGCAAGGGCAGCGCATGCGGAGCCCTCCGCCCCCCCTCCCNACCCCCTTCCCAGAGCCCCCTCATACACCCCGCACCCCTCCTCTGCCCCAATCCCTTGCCCCAAGCCCCTTCCTGCACACCGCACCCCCTCCCACACCCCGCACCCCAACCCTCTGCCCTGGCCCTGCACACAATTTCCCCACCCAGATGTGGCCCTCGGCCCAAAAAGTTTGCCCACCTCTGGGCTAGACAGCAGAATACTGGGTGGGGTATGTACTTCAGTTGCCTTCCCTTCCTCTAAACCAGCCATGCTTCACCTCTTCCTCTAGGAGGGAATTTCTTTCTTGCTTTTGTGATGTCAGTGGAAACAAATGACTTTCTTCTATGCTAGCTAATGGTTCTGCTTCTCTTCTGCATATCCCTGATCTGCAGTCTGTTAACCCTGTGCTACATGCAGCCATAGAAATCTGAGACTTTGTTCATGGCTGCTATTGCAGAGTGAGGACACAGCTGATTAGCTGCTTTGTTGCTAGTGTGCTCCAACAACGAGCACCAGCTGATACTATGCTGAGTGCATTTATTTATTGTATTTTTAGTGTTTACACTAAATGTCTTGGGTTCCTGACAAGGTGCCAGTGGGGCTCTTGTTACAAAGCTTTCCCCAGACCCCACCATGCTTTATCTTTCACCCAAAAGGGGGGTGACTCCAGTTTTACACTCCTCTTTTCCCTCTCAACCCAGTTTTCCCAACAAGCAGAAGTCTGCAGAACCATCTCCCACCATGATGAGCTCTTCATTGGGCAGCAACCTGTCAGAACTGGACCGACTACTCCTAGAACTGAACGCTGTTCAGCACAATCCCCCTAGTGGCTTCCCAACAGGTAGGAAGCGGTGCTAGATATGTTGATGCCTGGATCTCACACCTCCCTCCATGTATAAATCTCCCTGTAACTCTTTCTCCCCTGCCCAGTTCATCCTCCTTTTTGCCCTCCCCATGTTGTACCTGCCTCTCTGTCCACTGTAAGCGAGGGTCTATTGACTCTGTTCCTTTTCCTGTAAGATGAAGCCAGCAGGAGCCCCTCCCTGCTCAGTGCGACTGGACCTCACTATGTTGCCCCAGAGAGCCCTAGTTCTTTGGGGGTGAAGGCAACACCCCCTACAAAAGAGAAGCCAAAGCGGAACGGAGGGCGCGGGATTGAGGATGTGCGTCCCAGTGTGGAGAGCCTTTTGGATGAACTGGAGAGCTCTGTGCCAAGTCCAGTGTGAGTACTGACCCAGCTACTGTTCCCTTGGGTGCAGGGGGCATTGGGGCAGAGATGGGTTAGTGACTCCACAGTCACTAGCAGTGACTAGCTGGGCAGATGGCCTCCTGTTTTCTTGGCAATGAGGGGATTTGCTCTCTCCAAACTGGGGAAGGTCAAGGAGGAAGTTGAAGATTGTGGCCATGTCTGCTTCTTTTTGGGGCTCAGATTTACTGCAACTGCCATTGAGTCAGAAGCTGCTAATGTTGGAAAAACAAGTAAGTGTCTAATGGGTCATTTTACCATTTGGGGGTACATGTTCAACTCCAGATGGACCTATCCTCCATGAACTTATCTAATTCTGTTTTGAACCCAGTTATGCTGACTGAAAATTGTCACCATCTGACAAAATAAATTGGGTGGGTCTGAGTCTAGTTCCTAATGGATGCTTGCCCATATCACAAACTACCACAACTGCACTAATTGGCATCTTTGGCAGTGCAAAGGGTTGGAAGTGCCACAAAAGCTGATCTCCTGGAAGGCATGTTGAGGCGTATTTGGGGTCCAAGTGTGGGGAATCTGGCCGTGCTGCTTTCCTTGCTGTACCTGTCCTGGGAATAAACAGAATCCCAAGAGCTGAGGCTGTCAGCCTGGGATTTTTCACCACCACATTAAAATGTAATGTGTGTGGTTTGTTTTTGTTTTTATCAGCCCTGCCATCACTGTGAACCAGGGTGAGGTGAGCAGCCCACAGCGGGTCACCTCCAGCCAGCAGCAGACTCGCATATCTGCTTCTTCAGCCACAAGAGAACTGGACGAGCTGATGGCATCTCTCTCTGACTTCAAGGTGCCCAACCGTAATAACTTCTGATCTTGTGTTCTCCACTCACTTGTCTGTCATCCATTTCTACTGACCACCTCCTCTCCTCAGATCACCCACTGCAACCGTTACTCTTTGCACCAGTCAATTCTCGGTGGTGTATTAGTGCTGTCAAAGTGCTGCTGCAGGTGTGATTGGCGTGATGAAGTCTTGTATCTGGCGTGGATAATGCAGAGACTTGTAAACTAAGTTTACTGCTCTTTAGATCTGGCAGGGTTTGCCCTAGTGTAGCATTCAAAGGACTAGGCTAATCTTCTGAAGTGGTGAGCAATAGATAGGATATGCTGATGCCAAGTGCAGATCTCATAATGTCCAGAAGTCTCTTAGAAACAGGGAGGATTTTCTGATGTAACTGCTGCTGTGTGTCGAACCAAGTGCTTAGCTAGCATTCGGGTATTTCTCCCCATGCCAAACACTGGATCAAGGCAATGCCTATCTCTGTCAACATCATGAGGGGAAATCCAGGCTGGTGTAGTGCCCATTTTTTTTGTTCTGATTCAGGAAAAACACTTCATTGAAATAATGACTAATTGCACCTATGTTGCCCAGCAACACCAATTTGTACGGTGGGGATAACTTTTGCGGGGGATGGGGAGGAGTGTGACAGTGTATGATTCACAGTGAAGTGAAATGCTTTGTTGGCAACAGATAAGAGCTGAGTTCTTCTACGTGCAGAGTCCATTGTTTTGGTGGATTGTAATTTAATAAGAGGAACCCATCTCCCATCTATTTACTGGCAAAGACCAGCCTCTGCTGCTCTGGAGGAATCTCCTTTGTTGCCCTTGATTTTTCCCAATCAAGAAGATGGGAGATGATTTTTGAGACTTCCAGGCAGATGATTTGGGCAGTAAAGATTTCATCTCAAAGGGCAAGAACTTTCCAGAGTTGGGTTCTAAAGAACCTCCTACCATTCAGGTAAAAATGGGGTTAATGGCTAAGCCTTTTGGGGCAGGAGGATGGGAAGTGCTGCATCAACACATCTGCTGGAACATCCGAATTTTCATCCTGGATCAGACCAATGATCCAGCTATTTCACTGGCTAGTACCAGCTGGTTCAGAGGAAGGTTGGGGGGAAAAAAAAAAAAGAAAGGAATAATCTGCCCATGAGGGAAGTTTCTTCCTCAGTTAGTGGTTACCTTATGACCTGGAGTGGGAGGGTTTGTATCCCTTACATAAGATTTTTGTATAGATAAATATAGATATCACACATGCTCACACAAACATTGGATGGTCTCATCTTTTCAGATGTATAATACTTTTTCTTACAATGCATAGCTAACCTGTGGAACTCATTGCCACATGATATCATTTATGCCACAATCTTAGCAAGATTACTAAAAGATTCCATTTTATAATTTTTAATATTTTGAATTTTACTTGAATTGAATCTCTCTTATATTATGAGTGAGGGTAAAGTAGGAGTGCCTGACTTACCCTCTTTATAACACTCATTATTTTGTGTATTTCTACCATATCCCCGCTTAAGTTTTTTTCCCCTAATCCAGTAAAGTCCCAATCTTTTCAATCTGTCTTCATATGAAAGCTTCTCCAGGCCTCTGACCATTTCTGCCCTCTGTTCCCTATGTATGTATTTATTTATTTATTTATTTATTTATTTTTAGATAAGCAACCAGAGCTCAACAAAATATTCCAGAATGGGGGAGAGGGTACCATGGATTTATATAATGACATTAGATTTTCAGTGTTTTCATTCCTTGTGCACCCTAACATCGTTTGCTTTTTTGACTGCTGCTATGTATGGAGCAGAGGCTTTCATTGAGCTGCCTGTTTCTCTTAAGTGTTTACAGTTAATTTAGAAACCAGAAATGGGTGTGAGTACTTTAAATTTGGAAGGAATAATTTACATTATTTTGCATTTGTTGCAATGAATTTAATCTGCTATCATGTGGCCCAATCACCTAGTTAGGATCTTATGAAGTTCCTCACAGTCTTCTCGAGTTTTGACTAACTTAATCTTGCATCACTTGCAGATTTTGTCACTTGGCAGTTCACCTTTTGTTCTCACATCAATAATATATTAAACAATAATATTTCTAGTCCAGAGCACTATTAACCTTCTGTATGTTGAAAATTGACACTTTATTCATCTGTGCAGTTAGGATAGAAAATAATTCCCTCTTTGATAGCCCCAAGTAAATTATTCAAGCCAGAGACAGGTGACTTAGAAGCTGCAGGATAACATATTCAGCAGCCATATGTTCATGACATTATTGTCAATGTTTAGCAAATAAAATCTCATTGTGGCTGCTGGCACTAAGCACAGGTATACACAAGTGAACTCTTGATGACTGAGAAACGTCCTCATGCAGCCTAAGGACTTCAGCTTTCCAGCCTTTTGTGTCTCTTCTACAGAAGAGGCACTTGGGGTCAGGAGTCTGTAAGCCTGGGGGCTTGACTGTCTTACAGTCATTGGAAAGGCTGTGAGACTAAATATCAGAGCACTAGTAAAAGCTGCCTGGCAGTATGCGTAGTGTTTGGCGGGGCCCTTAGAGTCTCAGAATACTCTTGTCCCCCTTGCTTGTTTCCTAGCTGTATTGGTGGCTGAGCCCAGGGAGCAAACCAGAAAATTTGGACCATGCATTTGGGTTTCCGAAGTTACCCTCGACAGCAAGGGTTAGGGACAGTTTTGTTTTGTTTTTTAAATAATTTTGGTTTCATAAATACAGTAACTCCTTGCTTAAAGTTGCAGTTATGTTCCTGAAAAATGTTACTTTAAGCGAAATGATGTTAAGCTAATCCAATTTCCCCATAAGAATTAATGTAAATGGGGGTTAGGTTCCAGGGAATTTTTTTTCTCCAGACAAAAGATTATATATATATATATATACACACACACAGACAGTATAAGTTTTAAACAAACAATTTAATACTGTACACAGCAATGATGACTGTGAAGCTTGGTTGAGGTGATGGAATCAGAGGGTGGAAGAGGGTGGGATATTTCCCAGGGAATGCCTTGCTGCTAAATGATGAACTAGCACTCGGCTAAGCCAACAAGGGTTAACACATTGTTGTTAATGTAGCCTCACACTCTACAAGGCAGCACAAATGGAGGGAGGAGACACAATAGAGGCATGGCAGTGGCTGCAAACATTCCCTGCGGAAACTGAACGTGATGATGAACCCACGCTATCCCGCTGGAGCACAGCACTCCCTCCACTTTCCAAAGTGCTTGGGGGGGGGGGGAGAATGTATGTGAGAGAGAGACGCATGTTGCCCTTTTAAGTACGCTGACCCCATTCTAAGTACATTGCCTTTTTAAGTAGATCAGCAAGTTGAGACAGCAGCTGCTGCCAGCAAGCTCCCTAGGTCCTGTCCTCTTCTCCCCCCCCCGCTCTGTAGTGATGGGGTACAGGAGCCGGGGGAGGGGACACCCTGACATCAGCACCCACCTTTCCCACCCCCCTGCACAGCAAGCAGGAGGCTGCAGGGAGCAGCTCCAAGGCAGAGGGCAGGAGCAGCACATGGCAGTGGGGGGAGGGAAAGCTGAACTGCCGGCAATTGATAGCCTGCTGGGCGGCTGCGGCACAGGGCACTTAGGGGAACGGGGAGCTGATAGGGGGGCTGCCGGCCCACCCTGGTTCCATGCCCCCACCAACTAGCTCCAACGGGCTGCTCTTCCTGCAAGCAGTGGACAAAGCAGGCAGCTGCCAAACAACGTTATAAGGAGGAGTTACTGTATGCAGTTACATTTCTGTGAGACGCTGACGTGCCTAACTGTGTATCTGAAACTTACAGCTACTCCAGTGGTGTCGAGAATGCATAAACATCTCCATATCTATTTCTCTTTACTTCCATTATGAGAATGGCCATACTGGGTTAGACCAATGGTTTGTCTAGTCCGGTATCCTGTCTTCCTACAATGGCTGGTGCCAAATGCTTCAGAGGGAGTGAACAGGACATGGCAATTTATTGAGTGATCCATCCCCTGTCATCCAGTCCCAACTCCTAGCAGTCAGAAGTTTAGAGACACCCAGAACATGGGGTTGCATCCGTGACCATTTTGGCTAATAGCCATTGATGGACCTATCCTCCATGAAGTTATCTAATTCTGTTTTGAACCCAGTTATGCTTTTGACAATGCCTTCACAACATTCCCTGGCAACAAGTTCCACAGGTTGACTGTGTGTTGTGTGAAGAAGTACTTCCTTATGTGTGTGTTAAACCTGTGACTTAATTTCATTAAGAGGTACCTGGTTCGTGTGTTATGTAAAAGGGTAAAGAACACAGCCTTATTCGCTTTTTCCACACCATTTGTGATTTTATAGACCTCTATCATATCTGTTAGTTGTTTCTTTTCCAAACTGACCAGTCCCAGTCTTTTTAATCTCTCCTCATATGGAAGCTGTTCCATACCCCTAGTCATTTTTGTTGCCCTTCTCTGTACTTTTTCCAATTCTAATCTCTCTGTTTTTGAGATGAGGTGACCAGAACTGCATGCAGTATTCAAGGTGTGGGCATACCATGGCTTTATGATATTTTCTGTCTTATTATCTATCCCCTTTTTTGACTTCCGCTGCATATTGAGCAGATGTTTTCAGAGAACTATCCATGATGACTCCAGGATCTCTTTCTTGAGTGGTAACAGCTAATTTAGACCCCATCATTTTGTCTGTATAGTTGGGATTATGTTTTCCAATGTGCTTTACTTTGCATTTATCGACATTGAATTTCATCTGCCATTTTGTTGCCCAGTCATTCAGTTTTGTGAGATCCCTTTGTAACTCTTTGCAGTTTGCTTTGGACTTAACTACCTTTAGTAATTCTTATATCATCTGCAAACTTTACCACCTCACTGTTTATCCCTTTTTCCATATCCATTTATGAATATGTTGAACAACACTGGTCCCAGTACAGATCCTTGGGAGACCCTGCTGTTTACCTCTCTCCAGTGTGAAAACTGACCATTTATTCCTACCCTTTGTTTCCTGTCTTTTAACCTGTAACTGATCCATAAGAAGACCTTCCCTCTTATCCTATGACTCCTTATTTTACTTAAGAACATTTGGTGAGGAACCTTGTCAAAGTCTTTCTGGAAGTCCAAGTGCACTGTATCCACTCGATCACCCTTTTCCACATGTTTGTTGACCCTCCTCAAAGAATTCTAATAGATTGGCGAGGCATGATTTCCCTTTACAAAAGCTGTGTTGACTCTTCCCCAACATATTGTGTTCATCTATGTGTCTGATGATTCTGTTTTTTTACTGTAGTTTCAACCAATTTGCCTGGTACTGAAGTTAGGCTTCTCAGCCAGTTAATGGGCAGGATCACCCCAGAGTCTTTTTTTAAAAATTGTTGTCACATTAGTTATCCACCAGTCATGTGGTACAGAGGCTAATTTAAGCAGTAGCTTATATACCGCAGTTAGTAGTTCTGCCATTTCATATTTGAGTTCCTTCAGAGCTTTCAGGGAATAGTATGTGGTCCTGGGGACTTTATTGTTTAATTTATCAATTTGTTCCAAAACTTCTTCTCTTGGCAACTTGTCTGTTTCTTGTCAACCTCCTCTGTTGACATCACCACCTGCTCCCAGCAGTTACTTTCCCTTTTCTCTCACCACCTAGTTGTTTCTCTCTTTCCCTCTTCCTTTTTGTTTTTCACCCCTCAATTCTGCTCCCATGTGCTAGCTCAGTTGCACAGTTGAATTGACAAGGTCTCTGGCCTATTTCGCTTTGCTGGGACCATGAATAGGGGCAGGGAGCAGCAGGTCTTTGCATGTCAAATGTTGTTGATGCCCTGCTCTGCAGTGTACTTTGTAACTGTGAGAAATGAAAGTCTGTCCTTACTTTTGAGCTCTAGTCCTGTGCATGTATGAGAGAGGCAGAGAGGAATAAGGCAAACATGCTAAGAAAGAAGATTAATTAAAGCCAGGAGGACAAAGTCCAGGCAGAAATTACAGTGTGTGTGTGGGTGGTGTGGGCTTTTTGTTTGCTTTTAGTTCAGTTTTCCTCAAGCCATAGAGTAAAAGGTGCTATTGCAGGCTGATGCATTAACCTTAATGAGTTGCTCATTCTGTTCACTTACAGAATCCATTTGATTGTGTTGTTCTGCTTATCAGTCAGCTGGCACTGAGGTTACTGAATGCACGAGTTTTGCACCTTTCGCATATCTGTGACGTGATTCCTCCTTACCATGTGACTTGGTGTTTGCATTAACCAGCCTCCCATTGTAGTGCAGCTCTTTATTCATTAACTGCTGCATTCATTTTGTTTTAATATTTTTAACATGTTGGAAAAATGATTTTTAGAGCAAAATAAGCCGCCTTACCTTGAAAATGACTGGATTTTAGAAAGCTTGAAAACTTTGTCCCAAACTCAGGTAAAAATAGGAACACCTTAACCATGGCATCTATGCTTCAGAGGGCAGCTGGTTATGTAAGGGAGAACAAATAGTGTAAACACACAGGGAGTTTTCTAATAATTAATACACTTCCTATAGCACCTTTACTGCCAGAGTGTCTCTGTGCTTACAAACTATAGCTCAGAGGGAAGAGTGCCCTGTAATGCATCACTAGCATCGCTTTCCGCTGCCCTTTGGGTTTTCCTAGAGAGGTCTCCCATTCAGATGCTTACCAATCCCAGTCCTGCTTAGCTCTGCAGTCTGACAAGTTCTGTGATTGCATAGACACTCCAGTCACCTAAGCTGGAAGGACATGTGGCTTCCATCTGCTGGAGGGTTTTGCCTGCATCCAAGTGAATTCTAGCACTTTAATCATGACAACACCCAATGAGGTAAGTAAATTATGTTGGCTGGGATTTTCAAAGGAGCTCATGGGGGTTAGACACCCAATTCCCATGGGGGTTAAACACCCAACTCCCTTAGGCACCTTTGAAAATTCCAGCCATTATCCCTAATATTAAAAAAGGGAAACTAAACCCCAGAATGAGTTGGTGTCAGAGCCAGGATTAGAACACGGAGTCCCTTGCTGCCACTGCCATGCTAAGTGCTCGACTGAGCTGTCCCTCTTGTGGTAAGAGGCCTCACTGGCTGCCCGAATGTAGCTGTAAGAGGGAGAATGAGAAATCCTTTTATCATCAGTGGCAGACCAAATGATCTCAGCTGTGATTGTCTCTCCCCCCCCCCCCCCAAAAGGGACTATAGGCTAACTCTGTAAGGAAATTGGCTATAAACTTCATTTAAAAAAACCATCATTTTATGTGGATAAATTCCCAAAATCAGGAGTCCTTGGGTGCAGTGGCAGACTTCGTAGGCCACAGTGGCTGGTTTGGGAGTGCACAGAACAAGCCACGGTAATTTCTACTCCATTAAGGAAATGGAAAGAATTCCTGTGTGTCACGTAGGAGCTGACATAGTGGACAGGATCAGAGCCATGATCTATCAGGTTTAAAATATAAGCAATGGAGAACTAAAAACAGAGTACCTGCCCCTGACCATTTCAGAGCATGTTTTGGAACAAAATTTATACTTCTCTCACCCAAATATAAAAGGGGCAAGAAAAGTGGGATGGGTGAGGAAGAAGAGAGTTAATGCAGGGCTCCCGAAGGACAGCCTGTGAAGTCCTAGAATGCTTCCCTCTGATTCATGTATTCGACCCAGAGGAGAGCCTTGTGATTTGAGCAGGCCAGAGCCTGAGTCATGTACTCCTCTTGCTGTGAGTGCCCTGAGGCTAGTGTATCAAGGAGGCAAATATTATGACTTACATGCTTCATTGTTTTCTTCAAAAAGTATGTAAATTTCTATGCAAATTAATGCAAGTGTCTGATTCAGAGAAAGTTGCTAATGTGACTATCAGTCTTGGTCTAATGGGCTGGGCCCTTGGGGCAGATGCACCAGCCCCATTTACAGGAGAAAGAATTAACTGGGGCTTTGAAGAGCCTAAGAAAAAGTACTCAATGGCTGCATGATCTTTCCTCATTCCCAGCACCCTCCTTTGAGAAGGGGCACAACTGTGTGTTCATATTCCACACTCTGACTTCCCACTTGTCCATCCTGGCTACTTTGATGGCTTTATGTCAGGAGGGCTCAGTGGTTTGCAGGCTTTGATTGTTCTGCCATGTTGTGCCTTGTTCTTTTCCTTTCCTCACCTCTGTCTCTATCTTCCCCCCCTCTCTGTTCCTCTTTTTTTTGTCTCGTTTTTGCAGGCTGTTTCCACTATGTCACTGATTTCTGAACCCTCCCTGGAGCTGCTTTCCAGCCCAACAAATCCAGACTCAATCGACTCTCCTCCCGGTACAGTTCTGCTGCCCCAGTCAAAACCCCATGGGACAGGCCACAGCAGGGACCTACCAGCCCTGCTGCCACCTGCCACCTTGGAAGTCCTTCATATTGAAGAAGAAGGCAGCAGCGCTGCAGTTGCAGCTATTCCAGGACGTTCTGCCACCACTCCACAGCTCCCCTCTGTGGCTCGGATGGGTCAGTCACTTCCAGAGGACTTTGCTAGTTCTGCTCCTTTTGGGGATCATGTGCTTTCTTTGAGCTCAGTCAGGCTGAGCAAAAAGTCAAATCCTCCTAGAGAGATGTCCCAGTCCATGATATCCTCCAAGACGGAATCTCTGTCTGTTCCTTCTAATGCAGAGGCCCACAGTCAGGGGCTTGATGAGGCAAAAGCCACTGAAAAGAAAGAGCATAGAACTGAGACCAAGCTCACAACTGTTCCTGTTTCTAGCCCTAGCATAACCAGCCAAGTGAAGGGGCAGACACCCAAGGAATCAGCACAGCAGGCCATTTTCAGGGATAATTCAGCCTTTCCTTCCCAGAAGGATGGAAAAATGGAAGCAGCTTTAGATCAGCTGTGGGCTCTGGAGCTATCTGAGCTTATACCAGAGCTATATTCTGGGAATGACCATGTCTTGCAGTCAGCATGTGAACCTGATATTGTGGCTGTGGACCGGTGGGATGTCTTCCCAGATACTAAAGGCCAGTTGGGTCTTGGAGCAGAACAAGGACAGAAGCAGGATGCTGAAATTGAGCATGAAAGCAGGACAGATGACTCTCCTGATATGGGTAAAAAGAGGCAGAGCAGAGAGAGAACTCCTAGGAAAGGTGGCCCTACAAAGAGCAAGCCAGGAGAAGACCGGGAAAGAGAGCAAGTCAGAAGCTCAACAGTCACTCCAGAAACGGCTGAAATTGTTTGGAAGGATGAATTGGATCTGCTGTCTGTCTCCAAGCCACCTATTGAGAGGACTTCTGCATCAGGCCAGGCAGGCATTGAGTGAATGCAGGAGTGGGCAGGTTCTAGCTAGCCGCCTGTGCATGGTGTGAGTGCATTTTTGGGCTCTTCTGGAGCAGTCTGATAGCTTACTCCAGACTAACAGCATGCTGTTCTGGAGTGCTTGGAGTCACTGTAATGACAGCTGCATGGCGCAGAGGTCTGAGACCCTCTACTCTAGCAGCAGCTTTGTGGTACCTTTTGCATGTGGATCAGTGATTGGCTGCTTGTGCAGCATACAACATGAATAGCATCCATAATCTGCAGGCTGTCTCTTAGCTAGAATGGGGCCAAGTGCATGAGCTATAGAGGTCTCTGAAGAGCAAAGTGCTGTTCCACAGTGATGGAGGGATTTGCTAATGACTGTCCAGACTTGGGATGGCAATTCCTCTTCCCTGCTGGCTTAGATCTGAGCCTGTTAAAGTAGTGACACTGGAGCTCCTAGGGTCCTTCCAGCACTAGAAATGCTGTGTGCATCCCAGAATCCTCTGTGCTGGGGAATTTTATTTCCCCCTGAACTGCGGAGGGGAGGGATGAAAAGAAGCTGAGATGGATCACTGTGGTGTTAGGGAAACCATAACACCTAATGGGGTGATCTTGTTGAACTGTGACCTTGTACCTCAAATCATGGCTTCGTGCTGGATAATCTCTCTCCATTTTGTAGCCGGAGTTCTTTTTGGCTGCTATGACTGGCGGGATTTTCCTTGCACTGAGTCACTGCTCTGAGCTGTGCCAAGAGGAACTTTGGCATCGTGCAATAAATACCATCACTCTTCATGCTCACAGTTGTCACTAATAGTTTGGGTTTGTGCTGCTGCATCTTGGGGCTTGCTGTTGCATTGCTCTTTTCATGCTGAAACTGTCACCTTGTCATTCAGATAAAATCTGTAATTGAGAGGACAAAAGAGACCTTAAACGTGCACCCAATGTATCGTGAGCGCTCACCGAGGCGGAAAGTAGGGCCAGTCATATTTCATAAGACTGTGTCCCAGGATCGTTTGATTGAAGAGCTGCAAGACAGATTGGGAATCAGCAAACAGGAAGAGGAGGAATGGAAAAGCCAGGAAGACTGGCTGACTGAGGGGGTCATTGTCACCGCCAGGCCACAAAGGAAGCAGCAGGATGGTGGACAGCAAGTACAGAAGGTAGAGAGCAAACTCTGTACTAGGGTTTTCCCCTGTGTGGCTCTGCTCAGAAGGTCTCTAATGGAGACGTAGAGTAGGAGGCGGGAGTGACCGGTCTCTTGAGAGTCCTGGGATAGCTTTGGAATCTGACTCCTCTGTCCTAGCACTGTTCCCTTTTCAGATCAGCTAGGAAATCCAAATCCCAGCTATGTAGGAATTGGAGTAAGCAATCTCTTGGGAGGGCAGTGTTATCTGAAAGGAAGTCTAATGCTGTCTGTCAGGCATTGAATTGAGGTTTATTTTCATTCCACAGTGGGGAGGTCAGTCAATAAGCAGACCTTCTTTCTTTCTTTACTTGGCAACACGATGTTTTGAGGTGTAAGATAAGGAACCTGCCCTGGAGTGCTTATAGCTAGGCAGGTGTTGCTGGGTGCCTTCTCCTTGAGACTCGGGCACTTCCTCAAAGAAGGTCTATTGAAAATGGCACCATGGCCTCTATTTCTGGTTGGCTACAGCAGTGAGGTTGGCCTGCTTGCACTCTGTGTCCTGACGTGAAAGGAAGACTATTTTGAAAGGAAAGTAGAGAAGTGCTAGGTAGTGAGTGCCATGTTACCCATCTGTTTCATGCTGCCTGTCCTCCTGTTGCAGGAAGTGCTTCTCGGTTCGTCTCCAGATTTGTTCACCTTTCTCCCTCCTTTCTTTCTAGATTATAATTCCTCCAGAATCCCCCCTGCCTATGAGAAGAACAGTCTCTGTGCCAGCTTCTCCCCCACTCCAGCGTCCCAAAGAAGCTGCCAAGATTTTCCCTGCCAAAGCTTCTTTTTCTCACCCTATTCCCTCTCCACTCCCTCCACCCCCTCCTCCATACCCACCACAACCTTCCTGTGTACCCTCTGCTGCTGCTCCTAGTCCAGTCTCCTGCTCCTTCAGCTTGCCTCCCCAGCCTCTGTTCCAGTGGGAGACTTCTTCAGATGACTACCAGGAACTCTCTGTGGTGGGCACTCCTCCCTCTGAAGATCATAGATTCCTCCATTCTCCCCAAGCCCAGATTCCTCCTGCCATGCTGACTGAGCCAGTGGTAGCGTCTTCTCCTGCCAAGACACTATCGTCTGTTGGCTGTCAGACTGATGAAGATCCATTCTTCCCACCAATGCAGGCATGCTTTTCCTTGCGCTCTTCATTTACCAGACCAATTACAAGTCTGAGTCCAGCACTTCCTGGCCTGTTGGCTCTCTAGGTAGAGCATTTGGGTAAAGGCTGGTACTGGGGTGCTCTACAGAAGATGAGTTTAGTGCTGCCAATGGCTGATTTTTCATGAGGTGCACATGCATGGAACGATCCAGATCCTGTGTCCATTTGCTGGCCACATACATGTGGAATTGGGAATGGACCATGATCTTTGTTTCTCGCCATTGAACTGAAGGAATCGAGTCCATTAGTTTAGGGCCCAATACTCCCCTCCACAGTGTGGCACTGAGGGGAGGGGAGAAAAGTGTGGAAAAGCCTGAGAACCAGAAGAAGAGGCTGAACAGTGATTCCACATGCCCCTGAACCCCACCCATGTGGACACTGCTCAGCTGGGATTCTGTGGGGTTTGGGGTGTAGTGCAGAGGCAATAAATAGCTGCTCTGTATGTCCTGCTCTCTAAACCCAGGGAGAATACTGCTAGAAAACCATAGGAAGACTCAATACCTGAGCAGGCCTGATTCCATTCATTATAGGTAGTGACCCTCATACACAAGCCAGTGCAGTATAGCTTCAGTCTCCACAAGCACCAATCAATCAAGGAGGCTCCTCTGCATCATGAATTGTTGTCATACTTTGCAGGTGATCCCTACTCCGCCGCTGGTCCGACGCACCAATCCACTTGCTGCTCGGCCACCCCTCGCGCCGCCCACCCATGAGAAGGCAGGATACCCTTTCTGTTTCCCCTCTCAGCATGGTGTGCTGTTAAGGCAAGAGGGATGTGATTCTGGCACAGTCCTCTGAGCTGTTCCTAGAGGTCCTGTTGCTAGAATGCCGGATGGTGGTTTTTCTGTGCATGGTCTGCTGTTTACGGGTGCGTTGCTGAACCTGACAGCAGTGGCAGACCTTTTAAATTAGGGCAGGAATTTGGAAGGCCTTTGCATGAGCATTTCTAGCACGTGAGTGTGGTGTGCATTGGTAGTGTTCCTAAAGGGGCTGTGCTCATGAGTTTCTCTACAAAGTGCAGGCCTTGGATGTGCACCCCTGCGGGGGGGTGGAATATTTCCAAAAGGAACTGCATCCCTTGGCTGGTAAGAATGCAGTACCACCAGTAAAGGTCAAGTCCATGTTGTCCTGCACTGAGATGTCAGTGGCTGCACTGAAGTTAACTGAGGTTGGCTGGTCCCTGGGGCAGGGAGGGAAGTGTCACTGTGCATTCCATTCATTGCCATCCTCTCTGCAAGTGACACTTCACTTCTCATTTGTCTGTTTCTAGTCGGTTTCTGCACCCCCTGTCCAATGGCCACAAGCCCCTGGCCAGGATGAGGAAGCATGTGGCTCCCTGTGCCCCTCTGTTGCATCATATGGGCACCCACACATTTGTATTGTTACCTTTTTTGTGTGTTGGCTCTGAAGTGCTACAGGGATCAGACTAGGAAAGGTGCTGACGCTAGAGAAAAATCAGCTCCAGAGAAACCTGGGTGTAAGGGCTAGGAGATGATAGATACTAGATACATAAACATGCCTACCGACTCCCATTGCCTATACTCTTGAGTTATGATCAGTTTGGATTCACTGGTCTAATTTTTAGAGGTGCTGAACGTCCCCAATTAACTGTACTCTGCACCTCTCAGGATCAGGCCTCTGACTGCCCTGCAGTTTAGAGGGAGAACCCTAAACTCTGTGTCCAGCAAGATGTTTCCTCCCTATAACACTGTCTTGGGGAATTTGCACTGTAGGTATAAGTGACAAATGCTTGTGTGCCTGTGTGTCAGATCCAGAGGGTCTGGTCTATGCCCCAGCCTGTAACCAGTCCTTTTGCAGTGACCCCTTTAATGTGCCACGGCCCAAGGACCCACCCAGTTCCACAGGGGCAAGACTCCACATACTCGGAAACTGGGCTTTTGGGTGCCAGCAATCCCTGTTTCCCTCCATGGTTCCCTGCAGCAAATCCGGCAGAGCCAGACTCCTGTGGGAGGTGTGTCCTTCGCTCCTTCAGAGTGCAGTGCTCCCAGTATTAGTGACAGTAGGGAGCCTTTTCAAAACAACGTGTCAGTCAGCTGGGGGTACAGAATCTGAAAGTCCTTAGGGGTGAGCACAGAGAAGCAAAGATTAAGAGACAGTTCAGTGTGGCCAGTGTCAGAGCTGTACCCAGCCAAGCTGCTGTAGAATTCATTTTGGCTCTGGCTCTGTCCTGTTGTCTGGTTTCAGGCGGGGTGTGTTCTGTGTATCTCGGTGAGCACAGCTTGTAAAACAGCCACCTGCTACCTTTCCTCTTTGTCTGTCTGCATGCAGGGGCAGAGACTGCAGAAATTCCCTGAGGACTGTACAGTGCTTGCCTGACGGGGGCCTTTGCTCTGCTTCCCTGTAGAGACGTGGGGGGGAAATCTCCTTCCTCTTGGCTGTTGGTCACTAGGTGTGAATGTCCCAGGGATTGGAGGTTCCATTGTCTCTTCCGATCCTCCACTCGTGTGTAGATGTCATTCAGCTTGTTTTGACTCTGGTTTCCAGCAAGGCTGCTGAGTCAACGCCTCATCCCTTCCCTTTACACTCAGTGCAAAGCCCGATGGGAAACTGAGGCACACATAGGAAATATTACAAAAATGCCCTCATTCATCACAGCGTAGAATAAGAGTTTTGAAGGTGGACGGACTAGAGAGAGACCTTTATGTTCAGTGTGCGCTTCATGGTGCTGGACTGCTAGAACCAGCTGTCCGAGGAGAGGGCTCGGGGATAGTAGGACGGAGGTGCATTATGTTCCATTAGGAGCAGAGTGCTGCTGATCTCTTGGATGCTGCTTAGGCGTGAGGGGGTAAAGTGTGCACGTGGTATGCGGCTTCTGACGAACAAATGGAAACCAGTGTTAGTACTTGACTAGCTTATATGGACAGTGTCTAATGCCGGCAGCCACAGGACGGTGGGTGGCACTCGCTGTGTGTGCAGGGGAAGGGGCCCTTCAGTAAAACCAGGGCTCTAGGGCACTTCAGCATGTGTCCGTTGCCTTTGGCACTCCATGGTGGTCTAGCAATACAAGTGCTGGGATGTTCAGTCCTTCCACCCTGCACCTTTTTCGCAAATGTTGTTAGTGTTGTGGCTGTGTAGTTTCACTTTTAACAGAGACGCAACATTATGTCCATAATCCACCTGAAAGGTCCCTTCAGGAAATGGCTCGGTGGAGTTCTCTAAACCTGACAGTCACCGTTGTGCTGCAGGGTTAAGTAAAATAACCTACACTTTATAGTGTAACAGGACGTGAACTCTGAGTTTGCCCCATGTCACATGGAGATGAGTATCCAAACAGACTATAAAGAGCAAAGTCCTGCACGCTTCCTTTCTCCTCTCCCCACTTCCTCTTGAGGTTCTATTACTAAAGAAAATGTATCTGTTCCCCCCTCCCAGTGGAAAACATGGTTCAAAGTGAAGTATTCATTAAGGCAATTCCCAAAGTGGGCTTCCAAAGACCTTTCTTATCCCCTCTCCACACTCCCCCTGTAAATCTCTGACGTGTATCGTGCAGTGTTTGCTAGCCTGCCACCTCCTCCCCATCCAGGCGCACACACTACTACTGAGCTGCCACGTATGCAGGTAAAGCAACAGGTGATTCCTTGAATGCTCCCCACCTTCCCTGGCTGCTCCTATTGCAGCCTTTGGTGAAGCTGGGGAGTGGGGTCAGAGCTACCCAAGAGGGCACAGAAGAGAGAGAAAAACTATGCAGAAGGAAAAGGGGGGAAATACCCTGAAAAGAAGAGACAAGAAGGTGTGGGAGGGTGAGAAGGAGAGGAGAGAAGAGACTGGAGAGACAGCAACAACTGTGTGTGACAGGGAAGGGGAGACAGTTTGGGAACCACTCAGAGAGCATGTCTCTGCCTTTGTAAGCCAGCCAGGAACCTATGAGGTAAAGGGAAGATCTCCGTGGAGGCTCTACCAGCAGGCCACAAGCATTTTTTCCAGTAATCTCTGCTTTATTGGGAGGGTGAGGAGAGCCAAATCTCTACCCCTCAACACTCTGATGTTCTAGCTCCTGGTGTCTCTGGGTAAGCCACCCTTTTGTCACAGCCTCATTGTAACAAGGGTGCATCTCTGCACCTGCTCCTGGTTCTCACTGGCTTCTGCAGACACATTAGCCTCTCCAGAGCAAGTCCTGGTCTGTCCATATGCAGGACAGCTGAAGAGCTGTGGGCAGAGGGTTGGATCATTTGATGACTACCTGTTTTATTTATTCCCTCTGAAGCACCTGGCATTGGCCACTGTCGAAAGACAGGATACTGGGCTAGATGGACCTTTGGTCTGACCCATTATGGCCGTTCTTATGTTCAGAGACTGCAGAAATCCCTGAGGAGCTGTACAGTGCTTGCCTTACAGTCTCTGGGTTTTTTCTTTGCAGTTCATGGCCCAGGGGAAAGCTGGGGGCAGCTCCCCTCCGTCTGCACCCCCAAAACCTGGCAGCCAGTTGGACAGCATGTTGGGAAGCCTCCAGTCTGACCTGAACAAACTGGGAGTAGCTACTGTTGCCAAAGGTGTTTGTGGAGCCTGCAAGAAACCAATTGCTGGACAGGTGAGTCTAAGGCACCATCTTGTTGCTAAGCCTTGGGCTACAGCAAGGAGTAACTGGGAGGGCTGTATCATGAGGCTGAAGGGACTGGCGATGCTGAAGAAACTGAAGTACTCTATTTATCCACTGGCCAGGTACGCTGTAAGCTCCTCCAGTGACCTCTACCCTGCCCTTGAGGGACTGCCCTCTCCTGAGATGATAGGTAATTCAGTTTTCATGCTACCCCAGTCCAGGGCTCACTTGAGTAGTAGAACATGTAGTTAGTGCCAAACTCTACCTGGTGTGTTGTCACGTGAGTTGCCACAGCAAAGAAGTAGAGTCGTCCCCCATAACTGCTCCATCTTCCCTACAGGTCGTCACAGCCATGGGGAAAACCTGGCACCCAGAGCACTTCGTTTGCACCCACTGCCAGGAGGAAATCGGGTCACGCAACTTTTTTGAACGCGATGGTCAGCCCTACTGTGAGAAGGACTATCATAATCTCTTCTCCCCTCGCTGCTACTACTGCAATGGGCCCATCCTCGACGTGAGTCCCTGAGCCAGCGCGTGTCAGTAGGAGTCTCTCTCTTGGCTGTGCACGGGGGAGGCTGGTGCTGTACTGTCGAGTAGAAAAGTGCACATCCATCTACCCCTGATAACTTTTCTCTTGTAGTTTTGGGACCCCTATTCTTCCTTCACCCTAGTTCCGTAGGGGAAATAATTGGACCCAGTGCAGCTATCTCCCTCCATCTGCTGTAGGGTCCTGCAATGAGAGGGCAGGTTCTACTGAACTAAATTTGCCCCATTGCAACTCTGCTGAACTCAGTGTTAGGATCTAGCTATCTTCACTGCAGTAAGGATCTCCTGATTTTCCCCAATGGGATACCATGGTAGGAGGCATTCCTGCTGAGTTTCAGAGTACTGCACGGGACTGTGTCCCCTTCTCCCCCCGGGTCTAGCCATAAGGAGTGGTGTGTCTGACCTTGTTAGGGTAAAGGGGAGTGGGGGGGATTGAATCCCCAAGGAGGGGGCTTGGCTCAGCTCTTTAAGTACAGTTGATTTTTGCTGCACTCAGCACTGGCGTTTGAGCGCTCACTGTTTGTGGTTTCTCCCAAACAGAAAGTGGTGACAGCCCTGGACAGGACATGGCACCCAGAACACTTCTTTTGTGCGCAGTGTGGCGCTTTCTTTGGACCTGAAGGTACTATTGGTTTGTGCAGAGAGAAGCCACTCTGGTGAAGCAAGTAAGGGGTGGGGGTGGAGGCAACATAAGGGGCTGTGATGGGTCCTTTCCATAGAGCAGTGGTCCTCAAACTGTGGGGCGGAGAGGAAGCGCCACTCAGTCCCGCTCTGCCCCCAGCTGTGGCCCCGTCCTCTGGTGCTTGGCCTGGCTGCAGCTCTGAACCCGACCGCAGCCCCGTCTGTAACTCCATTCCCAGCCGGGGCTCCAGCCCCATCCTTGCCCACCTTAGCCTGTCCGCGCCTCCCCCCAGGAGTCACGGCTCCACTCCCGAACGCAGCTCTGGGGAGTGGGGCATGGACAGGGGTAAGGGGGGGCACGACCTGAAAAGTGTGGGGACTACTGTCATAGAGCAAGTGATGTAGAAAACTGGGGGTGTGGGGGTAGAGAGGGACTGTGGTGTTACTTAGTGGATGGGGAGCTAACAGTGATTGCTATTTCCACATGGAGACTACAGGAGGCGTAACATGTGCTCCTCCTATAGCAGAATAAGGGATAACTCTGGTCTATGACTGGGGATCCCAGCCACCCGGTTAGCCCCATGGAGTCTGGCTGGGTGTTCCCATGAATGAAGGTCACAAGCTGATGCTGTCTGGCTCTGTTTTTCCCTTGTGTCCTTGGCAGGGTTTCATGAGAAGGACGGCAAAGCCTATTGCCGCAAGGATTACTTTGACATGTTCGCTCCAAAGTGTGGGGGCTGCGCCCGGGCCATCCTGGAAAATTACATCTCTGCCTTGAATACCCTGTGGCACCCTGAGTGCTTTGTCTGTCGGGTAAGAGAGCCTGTGCTGTCCCACTGTCACCTGACCCCTCACCCAATTCCCCTAGGTGGGTGTCTGGTGGTTACCTCGGTCAGAACAAGGTCTGTGCCAGCACAGGACAGCCAGCCCCACAAAATACGTGGTGTGATGGTGACCACGCACCCTCTTGCTTCTCTGCCTGTTTCCATTACATTCTCTAGGGGCTTAATTCTCTCCCCCTCCCCCATAGCCACAGTTATGGGTTGCTGCAGCAGTTCACTGATAAGCACAGAATTTTTCCAGTGGTTTCTTAGTAATAGTGAGCTAAGCTTTCTAAGCACTCCGCCTCAGCTGTGCTCACTCTGGAAATGTAAACTTAATGAGACTGACCTATTTGGATCAACTTGGAAACTAATGAAATAGCTGTAAACTGAATATGCTGTTACATAAAATGAACTGTAATGCTGCAGAATAAATACTTAGCACGTCTTCAAAGAGCCTTGCAAATATTTACCCATCTCCCAGGAGCAGTGTAAAGATTAATATCAGCCACGTGTTACCGAGACGGAGGCAGAAAGGCAGAAAGGCGGAGTTCAAAATGAAGGTCAGAACCCATGGGTTCCTGTTTCAAATCCTGTGCTCAGACCACTAGTCTGCTTTCCTCTGCTGCAGAGCAGCCAGCATGAAAGGAGTTGGCTGAAGCCGACCGTTTGAAACTCTCCATCACTCAGAAGGCCTCTGTGAATAGAAATTCTGGCAGTCTCTTGTGAGCAGCTGACCAGCTCCGTCTTTGCCTGGACCTGGGTTCAGGCTTTTCTTCTGCTCAGGAGATCTTGCTCGGCCTTCTTCACGCTGCTGCCTGTTAGTGGGGCCAGCAACTTTTAGGCAGATTCTGTCTTTCTGTTGTTAAAGTAAGGCCAGTTTCCAGTGTTTATTTTCGAATGGAGGTGGATGGCTTAGTAGTCTCAGCATCAGGCTCCCAGGTACCTGCTGCCTTTCAATGCTGCAGGCAACTGGAGTTCCTTGCAGTTCACTGTGTGTGAACATGCATGGATATGCACTTACTGTGGCTGCAACCTGCTAGATGCCTGCATGCAGGGCTCAGTTTGCATCTGCCTGTGACTAAACAGATGTCCAACCATGCGTGCACATGCAGTAGTGTGCATGTCCCTAGGGAGGAAGGATGGTCTGGACGTTCAAGTACAAAACTAGGACTCAGGACATCTGGCTTCTGTTCTTGACCTTGCTTCTGACCCATGTGACCCTGGGCAAGTCTCTTAATGGCTCTATACCTCAGTTTCCCCATCTGTAAAATGAGGGGGAATTCCTCCTAACTTCCCATGACTGTAGTGAAGGTACAGCCATTAATACTTGCGCGGGGCTTAGACAGTGATAACCATTATAGAGAGATGGGTGCCTATTAAAAAATTGGTTTCTAACAGCTTCTCTTCATAGACATTAAAGACCCAGTATCACGTTTGTAAGGGTAGGGACTTGTCCCCCAGGGTCCTTGTCCAAAATTTCTCCCCCCTCCACATTTCTCCAGTGGCTGTCACCTTCTGCCTGCCACTGTATTTCAGTGGTGAAGTGACTCTTGTATGTGTATAGTTTGGGATGCATCAAGAAGGAGGGTGCTGTCCCAGGGAATATGCAGAATATCTGGCATTCTAAATGGGTAATTTAAAAAAAACCTACTGTCCGTCACCTTCTTTTTCACTGATAGCGTAAGATAGGGGCAGATACAGCTAAAGAAATTAAAACCAGCCCATTGTGACAAGGTAAAAGGTGCTCCTGATGCCCTGGAGCATAAGGAATTCCAGGAGAGCCTGGCTTCCCTGCCTATCACCTGGGTGAGCTGGGGTGGGTTGGCTATAAAAGCTGCTGTGGTGGCAGCTGTCTCTGTGGATGGGGGTGTTCTCTTCCCTCCCAGCTTACTGGAAGCAGGAGAGGCTCTGGTGTTGCTCACCAAGTGTTCTCAGTAGTTTTGCTCTTGGGTTTGGATTGTCTTTGTGTTAATAAAGCCAGCCTGGCGTAAAGGGACATGAACTATAGTTGAGGGCTTTATTTTCCCTCCCAGTTGCTGTAGCTGCACTGCTTACGCTCAGTAACCCTGTCTCTGCTGGGCACCGATCATCTTTGCAGCAGTACTTCTGCAGCCCCTTTCTGCTGGATGAAGATGATTCGCCCTGCCCACTTCCTGCAGGAGGCAGCTAGGGGCATGGCAGGCGAAGGCCATGGATTATGGAGTTGCCTGTGTCCCCAGCTTGCCATATCAATCTGTTCCCTTTTGCTTCCTCCTCCTGCAGGAATGTTTCACGCCGTTCATCAACGGCAGCTTCTTTGAGCATGATGGGCAGCCCTACTGCGAGGTGCATTATCATGAACGCCGTGGCTCGCTGTGTTCCGGCTGCCAGAAGCCCATCACGGGACGCTGCATCACTGCCATGGCCAAGAAATTTCACCCAGAACACTTTGTCTGTGCCTTCTGCCTCAAGCAGCTCAACAAAGGAACCTTCAAGGAACAGAATGACAAGCCCTACTGTCAGAACTGCTTCCTCAAACTCTTCTGCTAGACGCATCCTAGCTGGGAACGGAGCATCTTTCTGCCACCTCACTAGGCAGCCGAGTCTCTCTGAGCATTACTGTGATTTAGAAACCTTGCCGGGGGTGGGGGGGGTGGAGGTGGAGGAAAGGGGAAGGGGGGGTGCAAACTGCTGCTCCAGAGAGACGAGATGGACCATTAAACTGGAAATGCCCATGCTGTGTTTCAGTGGGGAGATGCTGAGCCCCATCATTAAAGTGTTGTATGATTGTTGACAGCCAAGAGGAGCCTGAGGCTCTAGCCAGGAGATGCCTTTCTCAAGGAGAGGGCTGGATAAAGTCTGTTGAGTTCAGTGTTGAGTCACCTCTCCCTGAGCCAACATGTGACACTTCCAAACAAAACGTCCTTGGCTTTGGTGACATTTCTCTCTCGCTGGGGCATTTAAGTGCTGTGTGACCCAAGCAGTAGCTCTGCTGCCGCACAGCAAGGGCCATGCTCTGACCTCTGCATTGCCCGGGCTGTGCATGGTCGAGTCCTGGGGCACACAGGATTTACTAAGATTACAGCAGCATCCCCAGAAGCTGTAAAGACCCTGCAGTGGAGTCTTTCCAGTTCGGTAACACTGCAGGGAATTGATGCCACTTATTTTTTAGAAAGGGGGAGTAGGGGGCTACTCTGTTTTTCTAGTTTGTGATTCTCTCCCCCTCCTCAACACGCTGGGGCAGGAGGTGGGGGGAAGAAACCCCCCTCCCTGCTTGAATGGAGTGTCCCATTTTGTGCTGGACACCCCCAACTCCCCAGGAGTGGTTAGGGCAAATGCTCCTAATTCTGCTGCTCCTGGGAGAGAGGAGGAGACTGGCACCACTTAATTTTAAAAGAAAATGCAGAGAAATTTGAGGGCCCAGCCCTCCCCTCTGAGCGAATGTGGCTTATGCTGTGTGTCTGGCCTGCATTTTACTAAGGGAAGGGCCTGAAAAGCCTCTCTAGGTTTTTTTAAAAAGCAAGGAAAAAATAAAGCTACAGACTTCGTATTCCTTGTTCATCTTCCTCTTTGCTAATCAGGCCGGCAGTCCCTCTTCTTTGATACTGTCCTGTTCCTTGCTCTTGATAAACACGTTCTACTGAGACTCTCTAGAGCAATAACCTTTTATATTGACTGTTACTGGTCTAACAAGTCCCTGAGGTCTGGTGTATGTGACACTTGGAGTTTTGCTATAGAACTGAATACTGTATGCTTTGATACAAACTGTGGATTTCTACACTGAGGTTTGAATTCGTAACTAATTTACTTTTAATCCTCTTATACGGAAATTGGTTTTGAAGTGATTTTAAGAAAGCTACTTTTATATCTCAAACTGTGCTGTTCTAGGCAGTGCACCAGTTGTGCTGGTTACTGCATCTGTAACCTCAATGCTTGGGTTTAACACTATTAACATGAAGTATTTTCTTTTTAGTGGGGGTTGGGAGGGCTCTGGGTTTTGCAGGGGAAGGGAATGTGACTTATTTTTTTCTAGCACAAGCAGGTGAGCTGTGAATAGCTCTTTTAATTTTCACAGATCACCTGGAAAGTTTATTTTGTAACCTGTAAACTGCTGTATTTGACTTACCTGCCTTTCTCCAAAGCCTGACTTCCAGGGTAATAAAGTGAGTCTTAATTCAGTGCCACATGCTGCAGAGATGGAGAACTCAAAGTCCACCCTCATAGTTTTATTCCTCTTCAGCCATCAGAAATGAGAGCAGAGGGTTAACTGGGGAAGGGGAGTTCTCCCCTTAGGTGGGAAGGATGGTCCTGGGGCTAAAGAAAAGGGCTGGGAGTCAGGAGATCTGGAATCTGTTCTTGATTCTGCCACAGACTGGCTGTGTAACCTTAGGCCAGTCACTTAGCCACTATGTGCCTCAGTTTCCCCATCTGCAAAATGGGGCAACATTCCCGCCTTGTAGGATTTTGAGGTTTAGTTCATATTTGTCAAAGGCACTTTCAGATCTTCAGAAGGAGGGTGCTGTAGAAGGGCAAAGGATTGTGTGTTAGAAACAACCCTACAGTGTTCTACACTAATGGCCAAAGTGGTGCAGTGAGAAGAGGGTTTTAAAATATGACTCTAGAATATTATAGATCTTTGGTTATTAAGGCATGGCACATTAGGGTGGTTACAGTGTTCAAAATGGAAAAGGCATAGGGAGTTCTGGGATTAACTGTGTAAGAAACAAACCCTCACTTTAACAGAGGGATCCTAGCTTACTATTTTAAATAACCTTAGCTCGATGCTTCACTACCCCCACTTGAATAAGTGGAACTGTTTTTCACTGGTTTCCCATACAAATGAGCCTCAGTCTGTGGTTGTGAAAGCAGGGTTTTGTGGAACAAGTGGTAAAACAAAAAGCTACTCCAGCTGGGCTGAGCACAGCTTTTGGAAAGTTCACAAGGCAAGAAACTGTCTAAATTGTCATTTTGGAGTTGAAATTAGTTTTACTTAAAATTGGGATTTCTGAGCTTCCTGCTGAAACTGACACTTGTTCTGACCCCGCTGGTTGGGAGAACGGTCCTGTGTCCAGTGCACAGGACTGGGAGTGGCTCTGCCACTGCATTTCTGTGTGATACTGAGTGAGTTTATAACCACCTGTGCCTCAGTTTCCTTATCTGTAAAATGGGGATAATACTTAACCTACCTCACTGGGGTGCTGAGGCTTAATTCACAGATATTTCTGAAGGGCTTTGAGACCCTTAGAGGGAAGGTGCTGTAGAAGGGGAAAATCTTGTTACAGTATCCCAGTGTCAGAGCAAATCTGTTTCATCCCCTTTTAATAATGGTTTAATAGTCTCCATGACCATTACAGCCTTAGCAAAATGTTGAGAGCTTTCCTGATAAATTGGGATTTAAACTGGTTTGGGGATGGGTCCTATGCTCATTGCTGCCTCCAAATGTTACTTTCCCTCAAGATGGCTGCTGCCAGTAGGAGGGTCAGAAATACCCATTTTAAAATTCCTAATTTCAAGTACAGTTTAGACTTGAACATTTGAAATGCTGTACAGAGCAAACTGGGGAAAGGGATGTGTTAAGATTGCCCTGGGTGATTAGCAAGCATACTTCACAGATACTGATGGTGCTAAAGTGCAGACCAGCAAGGTGTACTACTGCACTGTTGCAGGTACTGGGACACGTTCCAAGGAGTGGTTGGGGAGAGGGTGTAGGAGGGGTTAGGAGAATGGGCCTTTGGAAGGCTGAGATGGGGTATTCAGGCTTAAACTGGACACAGGAGGCAGGTGTGTATCGTACACAACCTCTGAGGAGCTAAAAGACTGTGCATGCAGCGGCCTGGCAGCTGCCCATTCAGAGGCAAGTTAAGCTCTAGCTACACCACTGTTTCTTTGAAAGGTTTTGTGTTAGGGTTTCTATAATGTTGTCTTTAAAGGCCTTAGTGCTCTGTTTACAATGATCTCCTAATCTGATGAACTCTGGCAGTGCAATCAAAGAGCTATCAGACAAGGTGGGTCTCAATCAAATCACGCCCCAAATAGCTTGGGGGGGATTTCCCTCTGGGTCGACAGTTATTTCATTTGTTTTCCCTTGTAAACTTCTAACTCTGCTTTTTCCATTTAAAATCCCTGTGATTATGCTAATAAAATTTTACTATTTTCACTTGACTTGTTTCCAGTCATTTCTAGTCTGTAGCTCCTCATGCCTTCCACGATGGAGAAACCAAAGGCCACACTGGCAAGAGCTGAGGAGGGGGAATGTTTATTAGTATGATTTCTGTCTTAGCCTGGACAGGGCAGAGATGTAAAACTGAAGGTGCTAAAACAGAAACTGTCACTTGTGCAATAAGCAGACATGAATCCTGACACACTCACTTCATCCTTCTCAGCCCCCTGCCTCAGCACAATACGCTGGTGTTACCACCCCCTAGTGCTATGCAATAATTGCCTGGACACTGGGTCATGAAGAGTGCTAGTACCCTCAGGTCATTCTCAACCTCTGCATGGTGACCTTACTGACAGCATCTGGAAATCACAACCTACATTTAACCCCCCTGGACTGCATCGTAACCTTCCTGATGCACCTCTGTGCTAAGCACTTGTAATCATACCACTGATTATTCCACATAACACCACAGATGTATAGGCTGTTTGCAGTAATAATTTAAAAAAAACCCACATGCCTGAACAGAAAATGTCATCCCTGCTCTAAAGAGACTTGTGCTACTGCCATTGGCCTGTATAAGAAGACAACAATAGGGCTTGGCTCTGGAACTTTGACCTTCACAAGGAATGATCACCAAGAAGCAAATGAAAACAAGGCTTTGGGCATGAACCTGGTCCTGTGCACAATAATGCAATAACCTGAGGTCAATAGAAAGCTGCTGTTAATCAAGAAAAAATCTGTACCCTTCATGGAGATGAGTTAACTCCCAGTTTGCACTTGGAGGAACTGTTCTGATTTCAGATATCTGAGCAGAGGGTATGTGAAGAAAATGAAGTGGCCTTTATAGATCTGAGACCTAAACCGATGTATTAAAATCCCCCAGATCCAGCACCAGAGCATACAAGCAGTGTCTGGATTGGCAGGCGGCAGTACAACAGCAGGAATTTCTAATTAAAATTCTCCCAAACTGGCTAATCATACACTCTTGACGCTACCTGCGTGCTGTGCGCATGTATGTATGAAATCCAAAAGTTGACAGGAATGCACTGTTAAGGTCCCCGATTTAGAGCTTTAATTCACAACTTAACAAGAAGTTAAGGATTCTCCCAGCACCATTAACTGGGCCCTGTTATGAGCACAAAATGTTTTCCTGTTTTTTGTTTCTTGTTAAACATGTAGCCGAACATATTGCTGTTTTGGGTTAGCACATATATAGAGGGCCACAAATCACCCCCCTTGTTCCTGTTTGCCTGGCTCTGGGCACCGGAATATGTTCCTTAAAAAAAATCTAGTTGGGAGGAAAAGACTAAAATGTCACCTTCCCCAGTTCTTGTTTTTGCACCTGCCATTTCCCCTTGCTCCCAATAATGCAGTGGGATATTTAGGGACGGAGAGAGAATTTGATTGTTATTTCATAGCGATGGTTGCAAACTCCCTCATGCTAACAGCCTGTTTGGACAAAAATAATTCTGCTTCGTCTGGACCCCATCTGCCCACTTGCTGGCGTCTCCCTCCATGCGGACGGCTAGTTGCAGATATGAGACCTCAGGGCAGGGGTTTTATACTGACTCCGGAACCTTTCCCGGTACATCTCAGGAGTCAGCTGGAGCACTTGAGGGGCAGTGGGGTTGTCCCGCTGGGGGTTGGGGGGCTGCCCCCCAGTGGCAGGGGCTGCTGGAGAGTAGGGGGTGTGTCCGATGCCCACTGGAGAACAGGGGAGCCACCTCGTGGCGGCTGGAGCTGCTGGGGTGTAGAGCGGGGGGGGTCTCTTTGCAGCTGGGGGGTAGCAGGGGGAACTCAGTAGCTGCAACTGCTGGGGGGTGGTGGGGGGGTCTCTCGCTGGCTGGAGTAGCAGGAGGGTGGGGGGGGTCCCCAGCGGTTGGGGCAGAAGGAGGGTGGCTGGGGGGTCCTCCGGTGGCTGGAGCGTCTGGTGATTCCCCAGCAGTAGTGTTTGGGGCGCGGGGCGGGGCGGGGTTCCCCAGGCCGTACCCGTGGCAGCGGCAGCCGGGGCAGGGGTCCCCCAGCGGCTGAAACAGCAGCAGCTGGGGCGCGGGACAGGGATCCCCCGGCGGCTCCGGCAGCAGTGGCTGGAGCACGTGGCGGGGCTCCCCAGGCTGTACATGCGGCCGCGGGGCAGGGATCCCCCGGTGGCATGGGCAGCGACGGCGGCCAGGGTATGGGTGGGCAGCCCCCCGGTAGCATGAGTGGTGGCAGGGCCGCGGGAGGGTCTCCTCACGGGGATAGGTGCTGGGGAGCAGCGGGGCAGTTACCTGGCCTCAGGAGCAGCAGCTGGGCAGCGGGGGTTTTCTCCGGTAGCTGGGACACGCCACGACGGACTCCTGGCGGTAGCAGCAGCTGGTTGGCTGTAGATCTCTCCGGGGGCAGGGGCATGGGGGGGGGGGGTGTCTTTCGGCGGCTGCATCTGCTGGTGATCAGCCGGCAGTAGGAGCGTGGTGGGGCAGGCTCCCTGCAGCTGCTGGCCATCGGGGAGAGGTGGCCCCCGTGGCTGGAGAGCGGGGTGTACTCGGTGATGTCTCGGCAGGCTGGTCTCAGGGTGTGGGAGCTTTCTGCGGCAGCATCTCGGGGGGGATTCTTCCTGTTGCCGCTCTTCCTTCTGGAGCTGCTGATTCGCCATGTCCCCGAGACCCCGAGTGTGTTTTTTGGAGCGGTGGTTCGAAGAGTCCTCTGGGGAGGACTAGGAGCAACGACCGGGAGCCTGTGCAGAGCAGTGGGGCGTGCTGAGGCAGTGGTCAGAGTCTTTGGCTGCGTTTTAGGGGCAGCAGGATGCATCCGGGGCACCATTAGCTCTTTTAGGGTAGCAGATACCATGTATCAGTGTAGTAGCTTATTATTATTAAAGGAGGTTAAACTGATAAGAACAGGTTTAAAATTTTTATTCGGGAAGGTTTACAAATAGACGGTACAGGGTGTTGGGATTTCAGTTATTAGTCATCGGGGGTAACATACAGAGTATAGGGGGGGTGTTAGTACTTTGATACTGGGTAGCATATAACACATACAGTCTGCAATATCTCCG
>QXTE01000239.1:2217075-2238889 GCA_003942145.1 Platysternon megacephalum | reverse complement strand
CAGGTACACTAGGGCCACTTTATGCCACTATGGCAGCATAAAGGTACCTTCCAGTGAGTGTAAATGACCTCCACAGAAAAGATCATTTAGGACTGTGTTTGGAGCTTTGTGGAGAGTTCACAAATTTGATTTCAGCAAAGGCAAACACAAAAAGAATAAAATTCTCAATGGAAAAACTGTACTTTCAAAATTCAATTTCCTCCCAACCTAAGAAAATAAATGGGATAAATTGCCAGCAACTTCCACTCTCAGTTATAGTTGTGACGCCTATCAGCCTTCAGTTCAGCAGCACAGCATCTAACCTGCAGAATCGTTATTACTGGTGGTGTTGTGCAAGATGGAAAAAACAGTTTAATTCTCAGATCACAGGTTTGTAAGACCAGCACTAAGGATAAAACCCCATCTTTGTATTTGTTTACTGAACACATTTGATCTGGAATCATCAAGAAATGATAAACATGGAATCCCTCAATGCCAGTGTTACAATGTAATTTTTCAGGGTAAAGCCACATTTGCTGTGGCTGCACAGGGCTCTCCTCACATAGGCCCTCCTCATAGGTCCTTTGAACATGGGTCAATTTCACTTTTTACTCCTGAAAGAGTAAATAGGAGCCGTGAAAATTAGGTTAAAAGGTCAGTTTTCTGTTCTGGTGACAATTCAAAATTGTTTTAAAAGATTTATTCCCCATATCAGGTGTGGTGCATGGCAAATGTAGTCCTTTTACCTTGCTCTTTAAAGTGACTTGCTTTGATAAATGCATGGTATTGTTCTGAACATGATAATTGCATGGTAAATGTATTCCTTTCACAGAATGCATTTTCTGCCAGAAAATAATTGCAAACATTTTAAAATCTTTGTCTAACATACATAGTCAAGTCTGGCAATCTGAAAAGTAAACATATAAATATATTTTAGCATGCAATCAGTTTACATCTCTTGAACTTGCCCAATCCAAACAGACAGCCTTGAAAGCAAATATCACACCCTACTCCATTTTCTTGTGAATGACTGCAAGATGACTCTGTGTGTACATGTGCTGAGCTGCAAGGAATAACTAAAAATCCGTTCAACACAGAAATATGAATAGACTGAACTGACAGGAAGACACCATTGCTCGTACAATGAGATCTCCATCTCCTGCAGACTATAAATGCTGGACTACACGTTGTTCACCCTGCAGAGATTCAAAATTGAAACTAATGCACCATATACTGGACCTTAACATGGTTACATAAACTGAGTTTACATCATGCTGATAGCGTATGTGTTTGGAGAAAAGCTGGCAGCTATGAAATTGTTCGTGAAGAGGAGAAAGCTTTGAAATAAAATGTTATTGACCGTTAGTAAAATTACCAAAGGGCTAATGGCTACATCACTCCCCTTCTGTATCCTACTGTAGCTGAAGATATGGAATTTAATCTTTACAAAGATGTAAACTGAAGGACTGTTAAGTGAAGTGACTTGCACAGAGTTGCACAGCAAGTCATTATCAGAGGCAGACACTCCTGACTCCGATTTGAATACCCTCTCTGCTTGTCCTGGCTGCTTCTATTAACCCTTTCCTTGGAAGTAACACAGGAAACATCAGGTCAAATACATACCTGCTTTAATTCCACCGACTGTACTACACCAGGGATGAGCTTGGCTCACTGTCTTTAATGTATTCGGGATGTTTTGTGTTTCTGAGTTAAGTCTCATTTTAGCTTTTTGCTGACTGCACTGTCATATTTCTCAATTTTGCTCTGGCCCTTCGTGCTAAGTACGGTTTGTTCGCACTAAATGTTCTTGTTTCCTCTCTTTTGTTTAAATATAAAGGAGAAAAATATGATTAGTAGAAGCCTCCTCTTTCTCAGCCAGGGGTGGGAATTACACCTGGTTTCCAGTTCTGCTGGGTTACTACTAAATCCATGTGCTCTCATCCTGCCTAGGAGCTGAAGCTCACCCAATGGTGAATGCTCATCTGCTTTCTTACTTCTGCAGAAGGAGTAGGGAACAGAAACTGGGGCTAGATGTCTCCAGCTATTCACACTGTCAGGGTAAAGACCAGCAAAGTAGATCTGATTCCCCACAACACACAAACTCCAGTAGCATGAATGAAAAGTACTGCCAGAACAGTCTTGGCTACTATTCCTAGGCCAAGCACTGTGCAGACTTACACCCCATGCTGTCCCTCCCCCATTGTGGGGTCCCAGAGCCTGGCCTCCAGCCTGAGCTCGAACGTCTACACTGCAATTAAACAGCCCCTTAGCTTGAGCGCCGCAAGCCCGAGTCAGCTGACATGGGCCAGCTGCGGTGTTTAATTGCAGGGTAGACATACCCACTGAGTTCAGTTTGGCATCAGAGGCTGGAAGTGCATATGCCACAAGACCACAATGTAAACATTCCCCTGCTCTCAAAGACTTAGGAACTACATTGTTCATACACAGCTCAAAGGGCTGAGAGAGAGAGAGCAGAAACAAAGATTGGAAGAGAGAGGGGAAGAAAGGAGACGGGGGGAAAGGGGAAAAGAAGAGAGAAAGGGATAAGTAAAAGGAGGTGGAGAAAAGAAGGTAGGGTGAGAAAGAGAGAGAGAAAATTGAGGAGAGCACAAAGCAAACAGATTAAACTCATCCAGGACACTTACTCTGTAGAGCCCACCCAGCAGCCAGGCAGAGGGTCATGATCCCCAGTATGATGCCTTGTCTCCTGCAGCCCTGTAGAGGTCTCATTAGAGAGAAGAGCAAACCCAGGGGGTTGCATTTAACAGGGTATCTGGGCCAGCATGACCGGCTCCAAGGGCTGCCTGGCTCAGAGCTATCAGGCCTCTCTCCTTCTCCTGAGTTGCTGCCCCTGATCCTAGGGCAGACCCAGTTCAGCTGGTTGCAGGCTCTGACTAAACCAGTTCTCACACTCTTTGTCTCTGCCGGAGCCTGAGATTGTTCTGCCGGCCACGCACAAAGCACACACATAAGCGATAGGCTTCTCCCATTGCTCACACCCTGTGATCCTCTGGTATTGATTTAAGATGCAATTGGCTGAGGGCGGCAATGAGAAGAGAAACTACTATACAGAGCTATGCTGTAATACAGCCAGGAAATGAGCATCTAATTGGCAGTTCTGCAGAGGAGCCAGCAATGCTGCTCCATTACTATGCACTATTCCACCGTCACCACTTTAGAACTGGGCCATATTCATCCCTGGTGGAACTCTGCTGACTTCAGTGGAGTTAGATCAGGGAAAAGTTTGTGCCAGTTCCTTTGTCTGGGAGGAAATACACCACAGTGGCAGGGAAACAGACTATATGGGGTGTAATGTCCTGCCATAGACCTCTAACTCTGCCCTCCACCCCATCTAGGCCCAAGGTTCAGACACCCTTTGGTGCGACTCCCCTTAGAGAACCTCAGAAGACAAATCCCAAGTGAGGCTGCTGTCTCTTTTATTTCTAGGCACACTGGATTGTTTTACTGTAATGTCCAGGAACTCACAGGGTGAAGTAAATAACATGAGCAAGCCTGTACAGCAGCGTCTCTGTGTTCCTCCACACATGCATGATCAAAGAGTGCAGCAGAACCACCCAACCTCCAGCGCACCTTCCCCCACAGAGATGAGTGACTGCTTTTCACTCCACCATTCATGGGTCATTGTTTCCCCTCTCTCCAGAAATTAATAAGAAAGCGCTTCATGAGTTACTTAGATTGTAAGATCCTGGGGGCAGGGACTGTCCTTTTGTCCTGTGTACAGCACCTAGCACAATGGGATTCTAGTCTATGACTAGGCCTCCTACACGCTATGATAATACAAACAGTAACAACAATCAGAATGAGTTTTTCCACACTGAAATTAAGCTTGGTACACATTTGGGACCTGATCCTGAAAACTCTCAATCACTGAAGGCCCCAATCTCCCACCCTTATTCACTTTGGCTATTTCAGGGGTAAAGGACTCCTCAGTGAGTGGCAGAATAATCCATCCTTTCTCTCCGTTGACTCCGACAGGATGACCCGCATGAGTGAAGGGTTTGCAGAACTGGGCCAAAAGTAGGATTCTTTTATTCTCTTGCTTGTATTTTCTTTTCCTCGTGGCATTTAAAACTCACAAAAGGCACCAGATTGGCTTTGCCAACCCTAGAGATTGAAGTCCTCTGATCACAGAACGGGTGCAGCCTAGACAACAGCAGTGCAAGTTTCCCTACACACATCCAGCAGCAGACCTTAGCCCTAACTGGAGGGAGCACCTTCAGGAATGAGAAGAGAGTTCCTTATCTGTGTACCTAGGGATCTTAGGTGCTGGAACGAGGGGTGCTGCTACACCACCTGGCTTGAAGAGGTTTCCATCATATGCAGGGTTTACAGTTTCAATGGCTCTCAGCACCTCCACTATACAAATTGTACCAGAGCCCCTGCTAGGGATACTGCCTGAAGTCCTGTGAAGTCATATACTAGCTGGTAATGGCCACAGGTATAAGTTAGTCTCAAAAACAGCTACCATCTTGCTTCCTTGGAAGAGTGACAGCTCTAAACAGGCAAAAAGCATCAATTCTGTAGTTCCTAATTTGCTCAACCCAGGTGAGGGATTCCTAGGCTTACGTATCAGGGGGTAGCCCTGTTAGTCTGTATCCACAAAAACAACAAGGAGTCTGGTGGCACCTTAAAGACTAACAGATTTATTTGGGCATAAGCTTTCGTGGGTAAAAAACCTCACTTCTTCAGATGCAAGATGCTAGGCTTAAGTAAAGCAATGTGTTAAGTGGGTACAGCTTCACTGAAGTCTGAAGCTGTTTCCTTATTCAGTTAAGTAATGTTGCCATTAAGAAAAGCTTGAAAACATGACCCCTTCAAGGTTAAAAATAAGAAGGTAAATAAAAAGAATCCAAAATATATTATTTTGGGGGCTTAACTCATGATTTTTGACCACTTGGGTTGGTCAGATTTCTTGGATATAAGTGACTTTCATGGATTCTGTATGTCTGGCCTCCACAGAGCAGCATGCTACATATGTGTATATAAGGTGTAGAAAAATTATATTGTATTATTTTAGAAATGGTGATCTTGTTAGGTAGGGTAGGGTAATGTATGTGCAAAAGGGGGCAGCGTTAATGTTACATATACATCCTTAGTTTTGTCATTTCCTGATGAGAATTTAACTGTACAACCTAAACTTTTTTTGAGAGAATTGTTAATAAAATCAAGGCGGATATAAAATTATGCAGCCACAATGCCCAGATGGGCATAGATACCTTCTTCAGTGCCAAGGAGTGTGAGTGGCAGCAGGTGTGAAAATAAGCGAGGAGCGGTAATGGTGCATCTGTAGGTGAGCATTGACTGCTTTGCTTGATATGCCCACACAGCACAATCACATCCAAAGACAGCTCTTCATTGGAGGCCAGAGGTTGTTTTTTGCATAGATGTGTAAATGTGTCAATCAGTGGGCCAATAATGGGAACAAAAATGGAATTTACAGGTCTGTCGCATCTTAGGCGCATTTAACATGTGCGATTTCAGCTTTACGCGGTCGGCAAAAACAAGAAAAAAACAACAACAAAAGAGAAAAATAACAATTTAAATACTGTTTCTGTAGTGCGGGCGATTCTGCCTGCCATTACACTCAATGTAATTTTGACTATACACGGTTTTTGCTTTACGCGCTGACCACAGAACGTAACCCCAGTGTAAGATGAGACAGACCTGTATAAAACTAAGGATACGTGACTGTGCTACTGATTGCCACTATGGACAACTAGCACCCCACTAGAGTCACAGCTCCAGCTCCAGCAAGGATATGTTGCCATGTCATTTTAAGAATTTTTTCTTTGCACCAAAGTAGCTATCTTTAGTAGTCACACATTTCCTATAGTCAAGGGATTGGAGAGGTGTATAACACAGCAGCCTTTTCTCCAAGAGTCATTTCCTTGGTAATCGAATTCCCCAATCCCTGCCAATTCCCCCTCTCCCAACTGCAGGGTTGCCCTTTTATAAGGACTTTTTTTTCTCAGCATCCCTTTCTCGGGTTGGTCCTTTATATTTGGCAGGGAAAAGCAACTGCAGCTCTACAGTGGCTATTTTGTAATTGGTTGCTGTTGGTTACTTCATCATCCTCTATTCCAGCTGAGAAATAATCTTAACTCCTGTTGTGTTTTCCTTCTTTTTCCTGAGGCGGTGTGTATGGCTTAAGGATGGTTGTACAAGGTGTTGTGCATGACTCAGCAAGTTCATCCTTTTGGGACAGGGCATCTGCCTTCTTGTTTCTCGCACCTGGCAGGATGTTGCACTGAAATTGAATCGGTGAAGAAAAGGGACCAGCGGATCTGGCGCTGGTTTAGGTTTCGGGCCATGCGAAGGTTCTCCAGGTGTCTGTGGTATGTAAGGCCTGAACTGGAAATTGGGCTCTTTCAAGGTAGGGTGACCAGATGTCCCGATTTTATAGGGACAGTCCCGATTTTTGGGTCTTTTTCTCACATAGGCACCTATTATCCCCCACCTCCTGTTCCAATTTTTGACACTTGCTATCTGGTCGGCCTATTTCAAGGAGATGATGCCATTCATCTGCCTAAAAGCTGCACGAACACAGCTGTCTGAAACAATGAACATGTCTCCTCCCCTGGCCCAGTAAAGATGGCTCAACTAAGGGGATTCGGACCACAGTTGCACTGCAGTGTGCCAATTACATTTCTGTTTCTCATACGTGCCTCGACTATTTTGCCTGCTTCTGAATCATCACACCTGCCATTTAGGAGGCCAATGAATTGAGACATTTAGGCCCCATTGTCAGCAATGAGGATGTGCAGCTCCCTGCTCAGTCTCTGGGCAACCTATGAGCACAGCTGATCCCCGCAGGGCTGCCTGATTGACCGCTCCCACTGATTGGCCAAGGAAGTCAGCAAGCCTGCGCTTTAGCCCAACAGCAACAACTGATCTCTGGCTGTCAATGTACATGTCCACAGCTGCAATTGCTCCTGTGAAAGCCTTGTTCCTGCCCAGCTCCAGTCTGCTCCAGCTCTGCTTTCTGACTCGACGCTGACCCCTGGCTCTGGTTACTGGCTTCCTGACTCAGCTCTGACTCCAACTCTGGCTCCTGACTCCTGCTCCAACCACTAGACCTGACCACTCACATCCTGGTTCGTGACACCCATTCATTCCTCTTGCAACTCAGCTGAAGTCTATACAGTTACATCAGAAACAGGCCCCAATATGTTTAAATAAAACATATATGCATCTCTTAAAGCTTGTAATTGTTTGTACATTTTTCAAAGTTGGGTACTAGAGGGAAAAATGAACTGAGTTCAGATTCTTCATTTTCATTATTATGCAGCCAAAATGAATGACTTCTACTCTTTTTTACTGAAAGGGCACAATCCCTGCCTTTGAAAATATTCTTCATGTGGCTGTTTTTGACACACCTTTTACATAATAACATAGGATTGCGGTATGGGCTCACAGCTGAGGTCCATATAGTCCGGTGTCCTCCTGTCTCTAACAGAGGCCAGTACCAGATCTGTCAGAGGAAAGTGCAAAAAACCCCATAATAGACAGCTATGAAATAAAATGCCCATAGGGAAGTTTATTCCCAATTCCCATCAGTTAGTGGTTGATTTATGTCCTTTTTTAAAGAAAATCCTATCTAATAGAACTGTGGATTTATTTCATTATCTTTATATACTTCTAATCCTTCTCTGAATCTTTTTTTAGCTTGTGGCCTCAGTGATAGCTTGTGGCAGCAATTCCACATGTTAATTCTGTGGTTGTGAAAAAAATAAATCCTTTATTAGTTTTAAATGTATTACCTTGGCTCAGGTGATTTGGTTTAATCTATTATACAGACAGAGACCAGTCCCAAAGTTCAGATCCACATCTCGAACTCTCCCCAAATGTGGATGTGTTTGGCTCTGGGGTTTAGGTTCAGTTTCATCGCAAACGTTCAATCTTATAATAACAAACCAATATATGTCTGTATAATGAAAGAAACAAAATGTTAATCAGAAAAGAGATTTTAGCTTAAAACTTTCTAGGGGGATATTATAAATAATCACGAATAAAAAATAACTCAGCATGTAATGAAAAATACCTTGACCCATATTATGAAGTACACAATATTAAGTATGTATTTCAATAGGATTAATATAAACTATATTTATTTGTAAGCCCGCTTGTTCGTCTATCTCAGGGAGTGGAACAGAAGCCTCACTTTCTTTGATTACGCTGCAAACATCCCACCCATGAGGGAGGATGTTTCTCTTAAACAAAAACGCCACCAGGTATGAAACAGCGACGATAGTCCCCAAAGTGAGAAGCATGG
Organism: Platysternon megacephalum; assembly: GCA_003942145.1. Taxonomy (NCBI): domain Eukaryota; kingdom Metazoa; phylum Chordata; order Testudines; family Platysternidae; genus Platysternon; species Platysternon megacephalum. The sequence continues at coordinate 2,230,617 of QXTE01000239.1, read as the reverse complement.
TGAAGGTTTTAAAAGGGAACAGCTGAATGTAGACCCCGTCCACAAGAGAGCAACCTGGGTAGTGTATTACAGGGGGGATTTTCAGGGAAGGCTCCCCTGCCAGCAGCCTTAACAGGAACCCAAAGAGGAATCCAGCAGCTGAGCCATATGTGTTGGTGTTGGGAATGAAGAGGACACAGCAGAGCTGGGGAAAGAGTAGGGCGTACACCAGCTCGCCACTCAGGAACCACAGATCATAAACAGAGTTAGAAAGGAAAGCCAGGCCTGCAGCGGCTGCCCCAAAAACCACCATGGAGACCCTCATTATACAGACAACTTCTTTCTCCGTAGCCTGTAAAATAAGAGAGTATTGTTATAGAAATCATCATTGGCTCATTTTTAATCTCACCCTGAATCAGATCTCAAGGTTACAAAAGTTAGAGGAGTTTATTAATCGATGCTGGAACAGTGCACGCTAGTACTTGTGTAACAACCCCCACCTTGCCAGTAGTGTTTGAACTCAGAACTTTCAGCATCAAAGCCCGGACCTCCATCACTTAAAATAAAGGAGGAACTTCATTACCTATACTGTTGATTAATGACTGAGGCCAGCACATCAGTTAGAGTGGCCTTGAATGTTGGGTGCCCAACTTTAGACTCCAGAGCCTGATTTTCAGAGGTATGGACCACCCACAGCTGCATTCGAAACCAATGGAAGCTGCAGGTGTTCAGCTCCTCTCAACACCACACCGTATGTCTGTAACTGAGCTCCCAAAAACTGAGGCATGCAAATGGAGAGGCCAGGACGTTAGCTTTTAATATCAAACCAGGTCAGAATTCATATGTTTTACCAAACTAATAATATTGATCCTTACAGATTTTACATTTGTCTGTGGTAAGGAATTTTCCATATTAAAAATTGATAAATTTAAGAAATGTTTACAGAAGTGAGGGTAGATTTTAATGCTGTTGAATGGTGTTTATCATGCATCCTTGCACTAGAGAGCTTTTCTGAGTTGCTTTTAAGTCCTGCTGGTGGGCCTCATGCTGGGATAGATTATGTGGGATGAAATCAGAGGCAAGTCTAAATGAACATACATAAGAGAGTGTAAGCCACTATAACTTCCACCTTCTGGAATTCTCAGTGTGTAAGTTACGCTAACTTGGCCCAGTAGCGGCGCCAGCTTTGCCGGCGCCCTAGGCAGCGGAAGGTCCCGCCCCCGAAATCCCGCCCCCAACAGCGGCGGCGGAAGGTCCCGCCCCCAAATTTCTACAGGCGGCCGCAGCGCCGGCGCCCCCGAAATAGCAGCGCCCTAGGTGACCGCCTAGGTCGCCTAATGGGTTGCGCCGGCCCTGACTTGGCCAATACTACAAAGTGTTGCCAGCACAGCTATGTCAGTTAGGAGTATGAAAAAAATCACACACTCCAGCTGACATAGTTATGCCAGCAAAACCTCTTGTGTGGATGCGACTGTGCTGACAAGAGTGCTTTATTTGGCAGAGCTAATGTTGTTCAGGGAGGTGGGGGTAGCTATGCTGGCAGAACTCCTTTTGGTGGCATATGCTGTGTCTCCAGTAGGGGGCTTTGTCAGCATATCTATGCCTGCAAACGCTCTGTAGCATAGACAGGCCAGGGGACTCCCTTAGCTGTTCTGTGGTGTGCTTGGATGTACTGCCGTTTGAAACAGAATTCCCTCAAGTGAGGAATCTGTACGGTTTCCATCCCCATCCCTCATGGAGATGAGGATTTGGGCCAAATCTATTTAAAATATCCTGGTGAGTTTTGCCACTGACTTCAGTGGAGCATTACAGGCCCTGAATGTGGTTGCACTTGCCTTGGCAGACACAATTACCAACCCCAAGCACTGAAAAATCATGAGTCGCCCCCCCCCCCCTTCCAAATCACAAGACTGGCTTAAAAATCATGAGACCTAAAAAAATAAATAAATTTTGGGTTGTTTTTATTTACATTCTCATGTCTAAACCTTCAATATGTACTCCACATTTTCAAGCTTTTCTCCATCACCATGAGGATTAGAAACTTCTGTTTAAAAGAAAGCTGAGATTCCCATGCAATCTCTTGATTTCAGCAATTCAAGATACTGACATTGACTTCAGTGCGACTACTCCTGTGAGCAAGTGCTCACTAGCATGAGTAAAGGGTGCACAATCTAGGCCCCATTGTTTTAGCAGCCATTTTGATTTAGTAATGAAGTGAGAATAACCTTTCAAGAAAATCAGACAAGCCTGTTAATTCTGGAGGATTACTTGCCTACTCAAATTAGTGATATCTTTTTCTAAAGCAGCTTGATATTGAAAACCTAGCTACACATCTTATACAAATTAGACTAATAATCAGGGGTGAAAGTAACTTAAAGGATTTACCGGTACGCCGGAGTCCTGAGCGGGCGTGTGGCCTCAACCGGAAGAGGTGTGGTCTCAATGGGAAGAGGCGGGGCCTTTCAAGATTTAAAGGCCCTGGGGCTCCGGCTGTGGCTGGGATCCCCAGGGCCTTTAAATCACCCTGGAGCTACCAGCTGCAGAGGCGGCTGGGAGCCCCGGAGCTCCGGCGGGGATTTAAAGGGCCCGGGGCTGCCCGCAGCGGCCGGAGCACTGGGCCCTTTAAATCCCCGCCCGAGCCCGGCTGCCGGAGCTCCGCCAGGGATTTAAAGGGCCCGGGGCTCCCCGCAGCGGCAGGAGCCCTGGGCCCTTTAAATCGCCGCCGCGGAAGCCAGTCCAGTCCGGCATGGCGTACTGGCTCTTGCCGGTACGCCGTACTGGACCGTACCGGCTTACTTTCACCTCTGCTAATAATACCCATTTCTAGGATACAGTCACCTTGTGCATTAATATTGGCTTCCTAGTTTTTCCTTTGTCATAACACAATGTATTTGCCAGAGTTTAAATAAAAAACTCAGGCCATCAAGTAACAAAGTACAGACCCCAAGAAATTCAATTTACTGTCCTATCTTTACTATGTATCTTTAAACTACAGGATATCAGTGTGATTGACAAGCTTTATAGATAAATCATTTCACCACCACTGAAGTGCTGTCCCCGGCTAGAAAACTTCTCTGTCACTTTTTTTTAGTTCCAATTTTTTAAGTTTTCTTGCCTCCTTTGTGTCATATGAGAGCATCTTAAGTTTGTTTGCAAGGCCAGGTTTCTCTTTCTCGAGTCATTAATAATGAAACAAAACCACTTTAACAAATGGAACAATAGTCAGAGAGGAGCCAAAAAGCGCCTTCTTCTCTCTAATATGCTGCATGAGTGCTTTGAAGTGCTTTGCCCAAAGGCTTTGACTTCATTTGAGACTATGAAATAGAGGCACAGCCTTGTCATTTGCTAAATGACTAGTTCAAAGTCTACCCTCTGGAGTGATTCCATCCCATGTCTAGAGCCCAATAACACCATTTTACAGCAACATTCACCTTGAGAAATCTCCTGGGGGTATACAGAGGAGTAGTTTAAAAACCTTCCATTACTTTCCCCATGTGATTCATGGTGTCAGAGGCTCACAAAGACTCCTCACCTTTTTCCTAAGAATTTTCCTGTAGATGTTGTGAGCTAGCATGGAGCTGGCTGATAGAAGGGCTGAATCTGCAGAAGACATGACGGCAGCAGCAATGGCTCCTAAGCCAGCAACGGAAACATACGTTGGGCAAAGATACTGCAGAACAATGGGTAATATCATGCTGGACTCCCCTCTTTCATTAGGGGTTGGCAGACCATAGCTTGTCTGATTCCAGTCTTAAAAAAGAAAAGAACATTAATTAACAGGGAGTTTTGGATTTGCTTTGTTAATTTTTCATTCCTTTACTCTCTTCTGTGTTGAAATAGCTAACAGTAAATTCTGCATTGATCTTGACCTTTTTTTTCCAGGGTGCAGTAAGACATTCTTATTTCCCCTGCAACAATCAATAACACTGAAGGGAAAGATCATTAGGAACACTGTCAGCATCCGTGGGCTCTGTAAGATCTCTAATTGTTGGAAATCCACCAAAACTTTCTAAGCTTCATCATGCTTTGAGGTCTGTGGTTTTGGGGTTATGAAAATGGAAGAAGAAATTAAATGAAATTCAACCTTGAAAAACACTGGAACATTCATCTGAAGGAAAATAATTCAAAGCAGAGTATAGAAGGAAGATATTTGGAATGTCATAAAACAAGAACTTTATCAAATCAGTTGGTTAACAAACAAAAGTCGATGCAATTTGGGGATGCACAGGCAGAAAAAGGGATATGACAGCTCTTGTCTACATAGCACTGTTCTATATAGATACTTAGGCCCCATCAGCGTAGTATCTGAGCACCTCACTAACACCAATGAGTTTATCATCTCAATATTTTTCTGACATAGGGAAGTAGTAATATCCCGATTTTTCAGATGGGAAACTGAGGCACGGGGATTAAGTGTATGTTTGTGGCAGACCTGGGAACAAAGCTCAGATTTTCTGAGTTTCTTATGGTTTAACCTTGAGGCCATTCTTCTGCCTGCTGAGATTGCACTTTAAGTACTGTTCCGGGCATGAGAGTTGGCAATGCTGAGATTTTGAATCTCTGTGACTAATTCTGTAAGCCTAATATTGCAATGAGCTTACTTTTCTTTTCTTTTTTTTTTTTAATTCTGAGGGACAGTTCCTCAGCTATTGTAAATTGGTGTGAGCGACACAGATTTACACCAGCTGAGGATCTAGCCCCCATTATATATGACTAGGGATTAAAACAAACAAGCCTCTTTGTACCAGAGCATTGCCTATTTAACCATAACAGAAAAATTAATGAGGAAAATATAAGTTCCAGAGTGGAAAGAATGATCTTAGGGGTTGAAATAATTTTGAGACCGAGGATAGCGGGCCTGGGTCCAGCCTGCCCTGTTCCATGTTCTAGCCTACAGCTGCCAGACATTCTAGGAGTTGTAGACCAGGCTGCAATGCATGATGGGAAAGGAAGAGACTATAAGAGGTAGCCTTTCGCAGTGCTACCAACTCTTGTGATCTTATCACAAGTTTCACAAGATTGGGTGATTTTCTTAAAGCCCCAGCTTCATATAGAAGCTCAACTTTCATTTATAAACTGAAGTTCGTTTCTAGCCATATGGTCATGGAGAAAAGTTTGAAAACGTGACCCAAGCCTTAAGGCTCAGAAACCAGAAGGCAAAGTAACCTTTTTTTAAAAATCTCATGATTTTTAAACCAGTCGCATGATTGTTGAAACATGACTCATGGTTTTTGAATGCTTGGGGATAGCTATAATGCTTTCCTTAGAGTGGACAGAAGGTCCAGGCAAGCAGAAGCGTAAGGAAGCTCTTCAGGGGCTGGGATCAAGGTGGTGTGATTCCTTCTTGAGAGGGAGCCAGGGAAGAAGCCTGGAAGGATGTCTGCTGAAGATATTTCAGAAGGCCTAGGATGAGATGGGCCAAAGTAGGAAGTGTCTGGAAAAAGGTGAAGCAGGGCAGGGATTTTAGTACAGTACACAGCAGCTTAGGGTACGTCTACACTGGAATAAAAGACCTGCGGCATGGCTGCGGCTGGCCCAGCTCAGCTGACTCAGCCTCACAGGGCTCAGCCTGTGGAGCTAAAAATTGCTGTGTAGATGTTTGGGGTCAGGGTGGAGCCTAGGCTGGATCCTCCCCCCTCACAGGGTCCCAGAGATCGGGCTCCAGTCCAAACCTGAATGTCTACAGAGCAGTTTTACAGCCTCACAACCCAAGCCCCGTGAGCCCAAATCATAGACTCATAGACTTTAAGGTCAGAAGGGACCATTATGATAATCTAGTCTGACCTCCTGCACAACGCAGGCCACAGAATCTCACCCACCCACTCCTGTAACAAACCCCTAACCTATGTCTGAGTTATTGAAGTCCTCAACTTGTGGTCTAAAGACCTCAAGGTGCAGAGAATCCTCCAGCAAGTGACCCATGCCCCATGCTGCAGAGGAAGGCGAAAAACCTCCAGGGCCTCTGCCAATCTGCCCTGGAGGAAAATTCCTTCCTGACCCCAAATATGGCGATCAGTTAAACCCTGAGCATGTGGGCAAGACTCACCAGCCAGCACCCAGGAAAGAATTCTCTGTAGTAACTCAGATCCCACCCCATCTAACATCCCATCACAGACCATTGGGCATATTTACCTGCCAATAATCAAAGATCAATTAATTGCCAAAATTAGGCTATTCCATCATACCATCCCCTCCATAAACTTATCAAGCTTAGTCTTGAAGCCAGATATGTCTTTTGCCCCCACTACTCCCCTTGGAAGGCTGTTCCAGAACTTCACACCTCTAATGGTTAGAAACCTTCGTCTAATTTCAAGTCTAAACTTCCTAATGTCCAGTTTATATCCATTTGTTCTTGTGTCCACATTGGTACTAAGCTTAAATAATTCCTCTCCCTCCCTGATATTTATCCCTCTGATATATTTATAAAGAGCAATCATATCTCCCCTCAGCCGCAGGTGTTTAATGGCTGTGTAGACTTTACCCTTAGTGTTTTAGGAAGCCTGGGCTGAAGACTGCACTAGATGATGGACCTGCACTTCCCTTATGGTGCCACCTATAGGAGATGGGAACCTCTGCAACTAAGGAGAAGGCCCTGGAAAGAAAGCAAGAGACTGGCTGGAAGATTTGGATTTTTCCATTTTGTTTGGACTCTTCTTTGTGACTTTTGTATCCTGGAATGTTTTTAAGTTTGAAAACAGGGCTCTCTGAGACATCCCTCCAACCAGCTAAAAGGAGATCACCACGTATTGGGAAACTGAGGCAGCCATTGCATCTCCATGTGGGAGAGGTAAGATGCCTGTTACAGTGAGACTGATATTTACTTTGCTATTCAGTGTGTCACTGTTTACTTTTTATTCCTCCACTTGTTTGTTTTTCCATCATTTGTGCCTCATACGTATAGACATCAAGATTTGGGGGGCATGGACAAGTGTGTGTGTGTGTACAGTGCCTAGCAAAATAGGCCATTGATTATGGCCTCAAGGTGCTAATGGAAAGAAACAGCTTTTGTGTTACCTGTAGAAGCAGCTACTGCGCCAATAAGAACAGATGGAATGACCATGATAACACACCCGAACCCTGCAAAATAAGAAGTGAGCCTTGCTTGTCTGGATGAGGAGGCTGCGAGGACTCTTTGGAAATAGATCTGCCATGGAATACTTCCAAGAGCCTGAAATGAAGGTAAACCATTAAAAATAACTCATGCATCACTATTAGCAGCTGGAGTGTTATTTGCTATAGACCTTCATTTGCCCCCTCCCCCACCAGAATTTTCATAGGTCTAGATCAGGGGTCTCAAACTCAAATGACCCCGAGGGCCACATGAGGACTAGTGCATTCGCCCGAGGGCCGCATCACTGACACGCCCCCTTGCTGCCCCTGGCCCCACCCCTTCCATGAGGCCCCGCCCCTGCCCTGTCTCTTCACCTCCTCCCCTAAGCACGTGGCTCCCCGCTTCTCCCCCCTCCCTCCTGGAAAGTGCAAAACACGCACTTAGTTAGATTTAGTTCTGTTAAAGCCCCCTCCCCCCCTGCTCTGCCTCTTCCAGGGGTGGCAGGTTTGTAGAACCTGCTCCCCACCCCCAAACTCCACCCCCACCTGCCTAAGGCTCTGGGAGGGAGTTTGGGTGGGGGAGGGAGTCTGGAGTGCAGGCTCTGGGATGGAGTTTGGGTGGGGGAGGGAGTCTGGAGTGCAGGCTCTGGGATGGAGTTTGGGTGCTTGGTGCAGGCTCCAGGCTGCGGCAGGGGGTGGGGGTGCAGGCTTTGGGACGGAGTTTGGGGATAGGAGAGGGTTCAGGGGTGAGGGCTGTAGGGCTGGGGGTGAGGGGTTTGGGGCATTGGAGAGGCTCGGGGCATTGGAGAGTCTCAGGACTAGGGCAGAAGGGCAGGGGAAGGGCAGCCTGCCCTGGCCCTAGTGAAGGGGGGCACTAGGACCCTGCGGCAGCAGGTGATGCCGGAAGCCGGCAGAGCAGAGGAGTGGAGTCAGCGTGAGCTGCAGGCTCCCGGGCGGTGAGGGGGCAGCAAGTGGGGGCCGGGAGACACTTGGGGGAGGCGCGTGGGGGCGGCAGGCGGGGCCGGGGGAGAGACCCGGCCCCAAACATTGGGGAGCAGCACGCGGGGAGCTTAGCAGGCACAGAAAATAACTCGGGGAGTGGTGCAGGGGTGAGGGGAGTTTGGCGGTGACAGGAAGTAACTGGGGGAGCTCTGCGGGCCGCATGCGGCCCGCGGGCCGCGTGTTTGAGACCCCTGGTCTAGATGTAAGCAGAGTCAGGATGAGCTCTACCCTGACATCTGGTGGCGAGTTGTAGAAAAGAACCTCAGGTGCTGATCTTGTTTGCATAGGCATTCCCACCCCGCCTAGCATGAACCCACAGCAGCCCAAATGGTCATTTTGGCTGCTGTGGGATCCCCAGTTTCTCTGTTATTGGGGCAGGAAGAATCAAGTGTTGTTACCCTGATTATGTGAATCAAGGACAATGAAACTGTTTTAGGACAGAGGGACTTGCCATCAACTAAGTAGCACTCGCTAGACAAGGGACATGGGTTCCAAAACCCAGTGAATTGAGAGAGGTTGGGGACAGGTATTTGTATCTGAGAGTATGGGCCCCCTTGGAGGGCCTGAAATATCAATTGTATTGTCTCCTCTCTCCCCTGTGGCATATCAGAGCTAATTTTAATTCCATTAGGAGTCTAGCTATAGGCTACTGAGCTGAATTCACTTTGGGCTAATGGTGTACCAGCACTGAGGCTCCCCTACTACAAGCTGAAATCACTGAGTGCTGTGGGGGGGCCTGAAGCTATGTTGCTGAGCGGCTGGCAGAGCAGTTTGCGGGATGGAGCGGCTCGCGGGACAGCTAGTGGAGCGGAGAGGCTAGCAGAGCAGTTTGCGGGACGACTGGAGCGGCTCACGGGACAGCTAGTGGAGTGGAGCGTCTGCAGCAGAACCCCATGGAGAGGCGGAGCAGTCGGCCTTGGACCACATAACATGCCCTTTAACACCGCTGCCCCTGCACCCGCCCCCAGGCTGGGAGGTAGAACTCTGCAGATAAACTTTTGAACTCTGGGGCTGCACTGACCAGGGACAGAGACTTTTGGGTTGTTGGACTTTTGGGTGATTTTTTTTGGGTTGCTGGACTTAAGATTGAATCCTGTTTGTGGTGTTTCCCCAACATAATGCCGCATTGCTTCCCTCCTTTATTAAAAGGATTTTGCTACACTCAGACTCCGTGCTTGCGAGAGGGGAAGTATTGCCTCTTAGAGGCGCCCAGGGGGTGGTATGTAATTGTCCCAGGTCACTGGGTGGGGGCTCGAGCTGTTTTTGCATTGTGTTATTGAAACAGAACCCCTAGATACCGAACCCGGCCCTTGTTGCTGCCAACTCAGACGGGCAGAAGGGTTACATATATGCTCCATTATGTCTTCCACTCTTTGTCCCCCTCCCTCCCAACTTTGCAGGATATAATATAATCACGTATAATGTTCTACATGCTGACGCAACTTCACCCCCCTCCCCTGAATTTTTCTGAAATGACACCTCTGATTTGGGGCAAACCTATCCTCATGAAGGCAGTTCCTCCCTCCAGACAGTAGTCATTCTGGGGTTACTACTGCTACTGCAACCTTGGGGTTGTAATAATCCGTCTGGCTGTCACTCTGTCCTTCTGCAGTGGAGGGTGATTGGTAGATCTGTGGAGTCACAGATCCATTATCTTGGCCCCCACTTCTCCCTTGCCTTGTCTCTCTCCTAACTCCATCCCTTTCCATTGCAGCCAGGAAAGATCCCCTGCAGAACCAGGCTTCATAGCACACAGGGGTGTATGCTCCTTGCTTAGGCTTCCTTCATTCTGTAGCAGAGCTGCCCTTGTTCCACGGTTTTTGTGGGAAAAGTAGCAGGAGTTTCACTGGCAGGCACTCAGGGTGTCTTTGGCACAGGAACTCCTTTGTTGTCATTTATTATTTTTACAGCACCCAGTACACAGGACAAATAGTAAGACTGGCCCTACCCTAAAACCTTACAATCTAGGTTTAAACACAAGCCGAGATTAACAAACTTCCTGGAGAGGGATGGGCTGAGGCAGGACAAGGGTCACAGCAATAAGAGCGCCCTGCTCCTCATACAGCATTATTATTATTTATTAGGAGGGCTGTCAAGCAATTAAATCACGATTAATCGCACTGTTAAACAATAATAGAATGACCATTTAGTTAAATATTTTTGGATGTTTTCAAATATATTGATTTCAATTACAATACAGAATACAGTACAGTGCTCATTTTATGTTTATTTTTTATTACAAATATTTGCACTGTAAAAAACAAAAGAAATAGTATTTTTCAATTCACCTCATACAAGTACTGCAGTGCAATCTCTTTATCATGAAATGAACTTACAAATGTAGAATTATGTACAAAAAATAACTGCATTCAAAAACAAAACAACAATTTTTGATGGCATTTCACATAGGCGCCGATTCCATGGGTGCTGCGGGGCTGGAGCGCCCCTGGGGAAAAATTAGCGGGGGCTCCACACCCACCAGCAGCCAAGCTCCTCCCGCCCCCACCCACTACTCCTCCCCCGAGTGCCACGTCCCCGCTCCTCCCGCTCTCAGCACTTCCTGCCCGCTGCCTAACAGCTGTTTGGCAGCGCTTAGGACTTTCCAGGAGGGAGGGGAAGAGGTGGGGACGTGGCGTGCTCGGGGGAGGAGGCAGTAAAGAGGCGGGGAAGAGGGTGGAATTGGGGCGGGGCGAGGGTGGTGCAGGGGTGGGCAGAGGTGGGGCCAGGGGCAGGGGGGGATCGAGCACCCACAGGGTAGAGGGAAAGTCGGCTCCTATGGCATTTCAGATTTTTAAACCTTGCATCGAGTGCTGTAGCTATTTTTAGAAATCTCACATTGGTACCTTCTTTGCGTTTTGTCAAATCTGCTGTGAAAGTGTTCTTAAAACAAACATGTGCTGGGTCATCATCCGAGACTGCCATAACATGAAATGCGGGTAAAACTGAACAGGAGACATACAATTCTCCCCCAAGGAGTTCAGTTACAAATTTAATTAACGCATTATTTTTTTTACGAGCATCATCAGCATGGAAGTATGTCCTCTGGAATGGTGGCTGAAGCATGAAGGGGCATATGAATGTTTAGCATATCTGGCATGTAAATACCTTGCAATACCGGCTACAAAAGTGCCATGCGAATGCCTGTTCTCACTTTCAGATGACACTGTAAATAAGAAGCAGACAGCAGTATCTCCCGTAAATGTAAACAAACTTGTTTGTCTTAGCAGTTGGCTGAACAAGAAGTAGGACTGAATGGACTTGTAGGCTCTAAAGTTTTACATTTTTTTTGAGTGCAGTTATGTAACAAAAAAAATTGACATTTGTAAGTTACACTTTCATGATAAAGAGATTGCACTATAGTACTTGTATGAGGTGAATTGAAAAATACTATTTCTTTTGTTTATTATTTTTACAGTGCAAATATTTGTAATAAAAATAATATAAAGTGAGCACTGTACACTTTGTATTCTATGTTGTAATAGAAATCAATATATTTGAAAATGAAGAAAAACATCCAGAAATATTTAATAAATTTCAATTGGTATTCTATTGTTTAACAGTGCGATTAAATTTTTTGAGTTAATCACGTGAATTAAGTGCGATTAATCAATAGCCCTATTTATTATTTATATATATCTTACACCTGTTTCATTCCCTGGCACTCTCACTCTTGCTGTTGAATGAGTGATGAAATCTTTTGTAGGCTGTGGCTATAGGAGAAATGGTCTGGTAAAATAAGAACCCACCCAACCTTTCGCCTCTCCCTTGAAGTGAATCTGAACCAAACATTTCTGGCAAGTTGGAAAAGAGAAGTTGCTGTTTAATTGTTTTCCTTATGCATTTCTAGGATCCGTTCAGGACCTGAAGTAGCCATGCCAAAATACTGTGAGTAAGGCTGTTGTAATGGTATTCCCAGCCTGGCTAGTGGGAGGGGCCAGATTCTCCGTTGTTGTAAAGCTCTAGTGACGTCAGTGGTGCTATGCCAGTTGAGAATCTGGCCTGGAATGTATATTACGTGTCCCTGCAAAGCCTATGCTCTTAAAATTTACAGTCCAGTTCTACAGGTCAAAGAGGTTCAGGTAATTCTGATAAACATCCAGTTTTGGAGTGCCCACCTGAACACAATGTGTCACCTGTGAGGTGCACTGACATTAATGCACCATAATTAAGGCTACAATTTAGTCACAGGTTGTGGAAGTCATGGAATCTGTGACTTACAGTGACCTCCGTGACTTCAGCCTGCAGTGGTCGGGAGCTGTGGGGCTGGGAGCTGTTGGGTGGCCCATGCTGCTCCAAACCGTCACAGGCGATGGGGGTACCCCCCGCATCTCCTGGTCACCATGGGCCCCCGTAGCTGTGGGTGGCAGGGGTACCCTGCAGCTCCTGGCCCCCGCGGGTGGTGGGGACACCCCACAGCTCCCAGCTGCTGCGGCCGCAGGGGAACCCCCTAGCTCCCGGCCACCGCGGGCCCCTGGAGCTGTGGGCGGCAGGGGTACCTTGGAGCTCCCGACTGACATGGGAGGCCCGGGCACCCCACAGCTCCCAGCTGCCACAGGCAGTGGGGGACCCCTGGAGCTGCAGGTGGCAGGAGTACCCCGCAGTCCCCAGCTGCTGCAGGCAGCTCCTAGCCCCAAGCAGCTGCCCTGCTTCAGGAGGTGTGGGGACCCATAGGTCCCCATTTTGTCCTGGATATTTTTAGACAGGTCATGGCTTCTGTGAATTTTTCTTTTTTGCCCATGACCTGTCCGTGACTTTTACTAAAAATACCCATGACAAAATCTTAGCCTTAACCATAATAAAGATGCTGTAGTAAGATGAGGCCCAGAAACATAAACTCTTGTGTCAGAGGCCCAGTCTGAGGCCTGGAGCCTGAACCAAAGTACTTCCAGGCATTGCTAAGCAAAAGCTGGGCTGTGAGCCAGAGGCAGGCCTCCACTCAGAGAAGTTGGCAAGAAGAGGGCTGCTAGAAGCAGGTGCATCTTAAAGGCAGGGTCAAAAGGACAGCATGATGGATAGATCTGTTTGAAACATGATCAAAGGAGGAGACAGCCCCCAATGAGTCAAGGGTCTGTACTTCAATACGTCAGTAGGGATGAGTAATCTGTCCTGTAACTGTATAAAAGTTGGTCCCGGAATGCGCATTTTTGTCTGGCCTAGGGGGCAGTGGAAAGTCCCACCACTGACTGAGCCAGTCCATTGCCAGGGGGCACAAATTCGTAGTATGTCTTGTAGAGTCTACGGGAAACTATTACTGTGCTTCGTTTGACAATAAACCTGGCTCGGGTTCCTTCGTACCTTACTAGAGTCTGTGGTCTTTGGGGGCTCTCTCGGGGTTTGCTGTGTCAGCTATCTGCGCAGAGCCGGGGCAGCACACAGAGGGAACACGCACGCAGCCGACTGTTATCATCATCGAACAAGAGCAGAGCACCACACCGATAGCTACTGACAACAGATGCATCCATACAGGGCCATCCCTAGCTATTCTGGGGCCCTGCCGGGGGGGGGGGGGGG
>QXTE01000239.1:2103934-2215896 GCA_003942145.1 Platysternon megacephalum | reverse complement strand
GGGGGGGGGGGCGGCGGGGGGGGGGGGGGTGGAACAGGCCTCTGCGTGGGGAGGGGGAATGGCTTGGGGGGCAAGGGGGAAACCACCCCCAGCACTCACCGGTGGCGTGGCTGGGGTCAGGTCCCTGCACTTCCCGCCGCCGGTGAGTGCAGGCCCGGCCCTGCTGCACTCCTCAGGGGCGGGAAGAGGCGGGGCAGGGGCGCAGCAGGGGTAGGAAGAGGCGGGGCAGGGGGGACCAGGGCAGGGGCTTTGGGGAAGGGGTGGAGTGGGAGCAGGGCTGGGGCAGAGCAGGGGCGGGAAGAGGCGGGGCTGGGGTGGAGTAGGGCGGGGGCCTGGGGAAGAGGCAGAGCAGGGGCTGGAGCAGCACGCAGCTGCGCAGGGCACCAGGAAATTCGGTGCCCCAAGTTTCCTGGTGCCCTAGGCAGCTGCGTACTTTGCGTATGGGTAAGGACGGCTCTGCATCCATACAAATATCTGAATTCCGAAGTGTCTTTCTACCTCTATTCTATCGTGTAAAACTCAGGCTGTACTAGTGGGTTTATGAAAAGGTGCTTTGCTTTTACTGACACTCCAGGTGAACTATTAGAAGGAAAGGATGGAAAAAAGAAGATCTTACCACATACAGAAGTTCATCTAACCATCTTCCAAGATACTCTGTTTCCAGTTTGCCAATCCATGGTACTTGATAGAATTCATTAACAGCAGTATAATAAATGCTTTCAGTTGCAGAGTTCAGCAGCGCAAATGGCACACAAGTCCACTGTGTATAGCAAGAAAACAATTATCAGTACAATAGGCTAATGTACACCAGACAACATTTATAACTCCTCTGGTTTCCCTATAAACCTGCAATTCCCCCTCCCCATACCATACCACCACCAAACCTTGGGAATTCCACAGAAATCTGAAATTGCCTCCCACCTTTAAGCTCTCATATGGGATTTTTCTAATGTTAAGGGTGGTGGTGTTGTGAGTAGAGTGAGGCTGAGAAGGGGAAAATTAACTGTGGTTAACCTAGTCCCGTTTAACCTTTCCATTTAAACTTCTCTCTTGTTTTCAAGAGCTCTTTTTATATAGCTCACATGAGTACTCTGTCCTTGTCATTTTATAACGTGGTTGGTTTTGTATAGAGAGGTTGCTTTGCATTGCTCTGGTGCTACAAATCAGCCCTAAAGCTGGTTTAAGTGGGGAAGCATGTCAGAGGACTCTTCCTCATACCTGAGGTTTCCTATAAAGCTGCAGAGAGGCTGCTGCACAGGTCCTGTGGGTGTCTTGCTGTGTTCTAAGGCATAGCCTTGCCTAGTCCTGACCCCGTGTAGTCATATCCAGTGCAGTTTACCTCAGCTTCTTGATGGAATACACTGCTACGGGGCTGGGAACAGCCAGTGGCAAATCAAATGGAATCAATCCCATTTGACTCTAACAAAACAGTGGCTGAAATATTAATCATGCAGCCTCTTGAACAATGATGATGATTAAGCAGTGATAATGTAATTTCCTGTTTTCCCCACTGAAATAGATACTGGTAACTCAACACTGTTATAACTCAGAAAGCCTTCTAAAGGTACAGCAAGCACTTTCCCCCTTGAGAATCCTGGATGTGACTCACTCAATTGGAGAGCATTGCCTTGACCCTCTTTACAGATCTGCACATGAGGCTGCTGTCCTGAACATACCTAAAAACTGAAGGTTTGCTTTTGCCCTAAATCTTTAAGAGCTCAGCTTTGGCTATAAGGAGGCGATGGAGGTGGCGATGTGAAGACACAAGCCCTGTAGAATACAAGACTAAGAGCAGTGTCACTGGTACACTCCCCTTTATGTTGTACTACTGTACATAGCAGTGGCGTAGCCAGGCCGGGACACTTGGGTGGGCCCCAACTTCGGGTGGGTGGGCAAGCACCTGCACCCCAACCCCGCTCT
Source organism: Platysternon megacephalum (assembly GCA_003942145.1). Lineage (NCBI taxonomy): Eukaryota > Metazoa > Chordata > Testudines > Platysternidae > Platysternon > Platysternon megacephalum. Next base: position 2,213,976 of record QXTE01000239.1, on the reverse strand, counting down.
CTGGCTGGAGCACCGGGCGGGCAGAGCAGGGCAAGCGCCTGACCCCGCTCCCTGACTGGAGTGGTAGGCAAGCGGGTGGAGCGGGGCAAGCCCCCGACCCCATTCCCCATCTGGAGCACTGGGTGGGTGGAGCGGGGCAAGCCCCCACGCCCTGACCCTACCCCCTGGCTGGAGTGCTGGCGGGCGGGCAGAACAGGGCAAGTGCTGGGGCCGGAACAGAGCCAGGCTGGAGGGGGTGAACCTGGATGCTAAGTGGGTGGGCCGTGGCCCACCCAGGCCCACTTGTGGCTATGCCCCTGGTACATAGTGCCCTCCCAGTGGGGAACAGCTGTGATTGTGCTGTAAGGATGTGGAGTGTGGCAGCAGAGACCAAAGGTCATCTTCCATTTTGGAAGGCAGGGTTCCAGACTGCCGGGCCAGAGCAAGCTGTGGCTGGCTGTTACTTATAGCAGGATCTTGTTGCTGTGTTATAAGTGTTTAAGTAATAATGTCATGTTAAATATAAGCTCTCTAGGCCTCAAGAAGAACACCACACTGCCCACTGTGGGGAGCGTCTCTGCTGGCTGGCATAGATAGGGTGAGGGCATTGTCTGTCCTGCACCTTTGGGAGAGGCTGGTGCCAATGTGGGTGGTAGCCTGCACTCTCCTTGCGCTCTCTGCACACAAGTGCAGCAGTTATTTCTAGCTATGTGTGAGTGTGCTTGTGGCACCCAACGGTTCCTGGTGCCTCCTGCTTCCCTCACCCCACCTCGAGCACCCATTCTGCGTGAAAAAACCAATCTTGTCTAAATGGCTAAACCTTTTGAAGACAGCTGTTTTGTTTATAGCCATGTTCTGGATCACATTAGGCTGAGCTGCCGGTTAAGTGACTAGTGTTAACCTAGCCACCAGAGGGGGCCCATGCTGTTCCATGAAAGCAGTTGGAGAACTGCAGTAATAAAGCCTTGCAGAGTTCAAATAAAGTCTATCCCTTGGGTCATACCAGGCTTCTTGCAACATTTAAGGAAAGATAAACTGAAGACTAAAGTTTCCCCACTTTGGCCTGTGCGGATCTCCCTGCCTGAATTCCCTAGTGACTATTTTGTTTGTGATATTAGAGTAAAACGGTCTGAACAAAAACACAGATGCCAGATCCTGGCTTATGCTACCTCTGCACCTGAAAAACTACAGCCAGCTGCTGTGTCCTAAACCTAGCTCTTCCAAAACCCATGCAACCTGAAGCTCATCTCACATCACTGTAAATCAGGATTAGCTCCATGGAGTTACATTGGCATACAGTTGGTGTCAGAGAGAGGAGAGTCAGGCTGCATGGAGTTAATATTCTGCAGAGCTTGGTGAGTCGCTCCCATGTTGAGCCTTGGAGGAGCATTCTGTGGAAGGGATTTGGGGTCAGAAGCTGTAGGTTGTGTGAGTTTTAGTGTCTTATTTACCACTTATGGAATGCATCCTCTTCCACTTGGAATACTCATAATAATCCTGGCATAAGAAGAGCTTGTGTAGGCACTCCCTGTCTCTCTAGAATATGTGGGGTAACTGCTTTAAGAAATATGTGCAGTAATCTGACCCTTCAAAGACAGAGTTCCAGTGATTGGTGGTATTGGATCCAGAGTGGATACACAGTCATAATCATCATGATCTTTTTCTAATATGCTAAGACTAAACACTGTTTTTGATTTAAAGAGTTTTAATTTCAGCCCATCTAATTTAGAAGTGCTGTTACAGACCCGTTCATTACAAATTAAAGTGCGACACTCTGACAGTCACCTCCTACTGCTCATTCTGTTGGGATTGTTTTGGATGTCCATAAAGGCTCCATCCTACAAATACTTATGTATGTGAATTAGTCCCATTGGACTGCTTCCTAAGTACTTCATGTAAGTGTTTGTAGGACTGTGCTCTGAAACCCACATCCTACACAGACCCCAGTGCCTGCCTGCCAGGGCCGGCTCTAGGTTTTTTGCTGCCCCAAGCAAAAAAATTTTTGGCTGCCCCCCACCCCAGCCCTGGGCTCCCCCTGCTGCCCCAGCCCTGGGTTCTCCCCCCACCCACCCAGTAGCGGCGCCAGCATTTCCGGCGCCCTAGGCGGCAGAAGGTCCCGCCCCCGAAATGCCGCCCCTAAATTTCCACGGCCGGCCAGGGCGCCAGCGCCCCTCAAATGTTCGCACCCTAGGCGACCGCCTAGGTCGCCTAATGGGTTGCGCCGGCCCTGCACCCACCCACACCCCCTGCCACCCCAGCGCTGGACTACCCCCTTTTCCCCCCACTAGTGCCCTCCCCCCACCCCCCTGCCGCCCCAGCCCTGGGTCACTGGTAACTCTCTCCCAGGGCGGGTCATTCAGCAGGAACTTTGGATGTGCACAGAACACAGNACTGTATCTAAAGCTGCCCAAGCCCTCTAGTAGAGCCTCCCCTCCCTTACTTTTCATTTTAAATTCTAGTGGGATCCACGTACCTCCCTTGCTAGGCTTCAGATAGAGAGGGGCACTGTCCATTTAGTCCACCCAGTTCCTTCTGTGGGGGCTGCAAGGTGAGGTCACACCAGTATCCCTAATCCAGTCTGGGGAAGTCTGCTGAAGGGGATATCTGGGGCAAAGCTGCCCACTCCTTGGGCTGGGCACACTTGTCCCCCATTCACAGTACCACCCCTTTCGACTCACAGCAAGCTGCAGCTTAAGGTCTCAGCTACCTCACTCCCTACCCCTCCCTTTCCTGTTGATAGCGGCCAAGGGAATGCTGGGAAATGTAGTTCTTTCCCTGCTCCAGGGCTGGCTCTATAGGCAGGGAGCTAGGCAAGGAACTACAGCTCCCAGGGTCCCGTGGGTTCTCAGCTCCCATGCTGGATCCCCAGCTGCTCTGTGGCTCTGCTTCTGCAGGGTTGTGAGAGGGGAGGAAGTGAGGTTAAAAAACAAACAAACAAGGATGGCCCGAATGCCGCCCCCTGAAAATGTGCCGCCCAAAGCACCTGCTTGTTTTGCTGGTGCCTAGAGCCGGCCCTGCTGCCTGCAGACCCATGGATTTCACTGGAGCTCTATGTAAATGCAGGGATCCTCCCACGTAGAACTCAGTGTAGGACTGGAAAGGTAGGTACCTGTCCTACAAACATTTAAGCATGTGCATAACTCTAATTGAAATGAATGGGGTCACTTAAACGAGTAAAGTTACACATGTGTTTATAGAATTGAGTTGTTTTTAAGCACCATTGGGCAAGGACTGTTTAGTCTTTTTTTTAAACTTTCACCTAACTTTGGGTACCTGAAATCAGCATTTCCAAATCTTCCAATGTGTGCATGGTTCCCCCCACAAGTGTAACCTTAATCTGAATTTTGAATCTTTTAAAAAAAATACCTAAAATATTCTCTGAAGATATTTCCCCCTTAAGTTATTAAATATATTTATATTTTTAAAACTGTACCTCAGTTTAACAGTGATTTGGAGAGAGGGTGGAATTGAGGTTTTTGTGAGTCTGAATAGTATATTGCTTGAGAAACCTGTTGCTGTTTTAACACAGACATTTAGAAAATGGCATGTTCCAGCTTTGCAGAAAGAAGAATTGTTTTCTAAGAAGTTCTGACTTTGAGGTGGTTTCTGGCACTCTCACACATTCTGGACTTAAACTACGTTACTGGGGAAGGCGCTTGGAAGGACTTAGGAAATTTGGTCTTTTGATGAATTGACCTAGAAACTACAACACTACAGCCTCATAAAAGAATTATTGTTCACCCTGTGCTCTGCTCCGAGCCTCATTAAGGGTTTTACATATGATTTGTGCTGCTTTGTAAATCCTCTTGTAAGCCAGTGAAGTGTTTGTTTTAATAAGACATACTGAAAGATCCTTGGGACTGAAACTGTGGGTTAGATTCTGATCTAGTTACACTCATAAATCTATGAGGCCAAATCCTGCTCTGGATTTTGGAGGTGTAAATCCAGAGTATTTTCAGTGGGATTACTCCAGATTTATACTGGTGTAAATCAGAGAATCTTTCGTGGACTGTATGTGAGTCACCTGTTTTTTTCCCAAAGGAGCATGAACTTGCTTGAACTATTTCCCTCTATTTGGATTCAATCTCCAGCGGTTTTCTGGGAATTCAATAGGTAGCTCTTTCCCCCCCCCCCCCCCCCCCCCCCCCCCCCCCCCCNCCGTCAATTGATAGCTGCAGTATGGCCTTCCAGGGTTTCTGTGCTGCTGGAGGGTGTCATCTTTCAGATGAGATGTAAAACTAAGGCTATGTCTACACTACCACAGTAAGTCGACCTACGCTATGCAACTCCAGCTACGTGAATAACGTAGCTGGAGTCGACGTACCTTAGGTTGAGTTACCACAGGGAGAAACTCTCCCGTCGACTTACCTTACTCTTCTCGTTGGGGGCAGAGTACAGGGTTCGACTGGAGAGCAATCTGCTGTCAATTTGGTGGGTCTTCACTAGACCCGCTAAATCGACCGCCGGTGGATCGATCTCAGAGCATCGATCCCTGCTGTAGTGTAGACCTACCCTGAGGTTGTCACTATACACTATAGGATTTTATGGCAATTTCACAATAGTAGCAGCATTAGTCCCAGTGACTGGGTCAATTCCAAGTGGGGCAATTAGTACAATCAAACTAAATTCTTCCTGTAGTTTCAGTTATATCTGGTATTTTCTCTTCTTCTCCTAAACTGTTGTATAGCGTGCATATGTGCTGTTAAACAGTTACTACCATCCACCCCAGAAGTGGCTGCATTTAAATGGTGGGTAAAATGGCATTGGTTTTATGACTACAGAGCTGCTCTGTTTCACATCCTGTATGTAATTGCCTTTGGAGCAAAGATTGCTTTTTAATGAGGCCTTAGATTGTTATTAACCATGCAATAATGAGGTCAGGAAATAATAAAAAAGCCCCTTCTCTACATAAACAGGTTTCTTGTGCTGTACCTCTTCTACACTTCAATCTAAAATCACATAAGTATATAGGCCTTACCAGGCTGACCATCATAAAAACCAGCTGTATCACATCAGTGTACGCAACTGCGTATAGTCCTCCCAGTAAAGTGTAGAGTATAACAGTACATGCTGAAATGATGATAGCTAAATATCCTCTGATATCCAAGATCACACTCATTGTAGCCCCTGCAAAGAAAGACAGCTTTATATATATACACACAAACACAAACATACATACATACATATGTAACCAGGTGCGTGGGTTACACATACACACACTATAATTATACAGTTGGCACCATACCAGTCACAGAACTGCAATCAATACTCCTGTTATAAACCAAAACTTGATGCAAGGAGTCTTCATGCATCTAATGGAGCAGAAATTATTATACAATGTTTAAAATTTTATTTTAAATGACTCCCCAACATGGTGGTTTTTGTGAATATTCCATTTTTACAGTTCGGTCAGTACTAAAATTTGGCTAGCCTCAAGCAGTGCAACAAACAGTCCTCAGTCACAATGTTCCCTTTCCCTTTTCATTCCTCTGTGAGTGGAAACACCAAGGACCAATTTCAGAAATGATACTTGAGATGGTGTAAAGGAGTTTAAGGAGGTCTGAGTTGGTGTCATTTATGCACCCAGAGGCTGGAAAAGAGTGTGAGTTAAAGTAAGATGAGGCATACTTAAATTAAATCCTCCTGTGAGTTGGTTTTTGTGCTACAGTCCTATCTTCCAGCTCTGTCAGTGTGTAAATTACACCAGCTTAAACTCCTCTAGGCTCCTTCAAACTCACTTACACCTACTTACCAATGTGTAACAGTCAGAGGTGATGTGTAAAGTGGCTTTAGCCCAGAAAAACAATCTTTGGTAAAATATATCCTCAGTATTCCACATTTCCCATCCATACAACATCCACATACTTTCTCCTCCCCCATCTAAATCCCCAGACTCTCAATCTGGTCATTCTGTCTGGGTTTCCTAGGAATTTAAGAATTGCCTGACTATGTCAGAACAGTGCTCCATCCTACCCAGTATTCTGCCTCTGACAGTGGCCAGTACCAGATGCTTCAGAGGAAGGTGGAAGAAAACTTGAAATCGTGGAATATCTTATTCATATGGAAAGCTCCTCAACCCTGCCAGTTAGAGGTTGGCTTATGTCTTGCAGTATGAGGGCTTATCCTATTCAAACTTTTGTTCTTTTGGAAAAAAACCCTCTTTACTAGCATAACTCTGGATATATTTTTTATCCATATAAATATCTAATTGTTTTCTGAATCCTGGTAAGCTCTGGGACTCAGTGATATCTTGTGACGATGAGTTCCACAGCTTAAATGTGCATTGTGCTAAATTATTTCCTTTTATCAGTATTACATTTGCTGTCTTGCAATTTCATTGAACGTCCCATTCCTCTTCTATTCACCCTCTCCATAATACAAGTTCTTAACCTACCTTCTTTAGGCCACTCATTATTTTGTTTGCTTTTATCATGTCCCATTTTATTCCCTTCCCCTTTAGGGTAAACAATCATTTCATTCTCTCTTCACATGGAAGTTTTGCCTGGCCCTTAATCATTCTCATTGCCTGTCTCTGAAAACTCTCTTTATAAGTCTTCTCAGAAAAAAACACCCCAACAAACCATTCCCGTTTTTCTATCTCCCAATTTAATTCTTTTCTACATCTCAATTTTTCTATTTCCTTCTTGGACACTTCCCCTGGTCTCTCTCATCTTCTGTCTCTCATCCTCTTCCCCATCTTTCTGCACCTGTGCCCACCTCTTTCACTCTTTCTCCGTCTCTCCTATTTCCTCCTCAAGTCCCCCTGCTCATTTCTTTAGCTCTCCACTTTATATCCCCTCAGTCACTCTCCTTTTCTATTCCCTTCACGCACCCTCAGTCCTTCTCTTCCCTCTTTTGTCCTACCCCAGTTGCTCTTTCTTATTAAGACTGCTGCCACAGCTTCCCCTTTCTTTCCCAATGGCCAGTGTGTTAAGAGCGAGGCTGTTTCTCTGCTTTTCCCTCTCTGCTTCTTCGCTGTGTCATTTTGTCCCTGCTTCTCTCTCCCTCATGGGGCTTCTTCACCACTGGATCCATGGACAGATTTAGGCCATTTAGGCCACACCCATGCTGTAGCAGTCAGAGTCCAGCTGCTTGTAATGGACTTCCTGTAGTGTGCTAGCTACCCCTTTGAGGAGAAAGCAAATTTCCCTTTATTATCATGCTCTGTGGCAGGGGTATACATTTAGCACAAGTGGATTTCCCACTGATGTCAATGGCAGGTTTGCACAGGGTGGAAGTATGTAGTAGCTAAATGTTTAGTTTTTATCATTATTTGTTCAGTACCTTTTCATCACATTCAGCATCACCAAGAGGGAGAATATTCTACCTTTAACATCACTGCTATTTCTACCCTTTGTCACTCTGCCTCTCTTCCTCTCTCTCCATGATAATTTTTGTTTAGTCTAAAACCGAATTTTCCATTGGACAAAAAACTGTTTCGATGGAAAAAGTCTGTCCTAGGTCACGTAGAAAGTTTCCTTTGCAAACATGAGGGCTACAAATCTAGGTGTTTGTCTCCCTTGCCCTTGGGGAACCGCTGCCCAGTACTAGAACAAAATTAACCCCACCCTTATATTAAATAAAACACTACAGTGTTCTCTCTGCAGTAGTAGTCCAAACGCTCTGCAGCAGTAGTTCAGATACTACAGCTTATAGTTGTGTAATAACAGTTCTATGGATCTTTTGTGTGGATTTTTATTGCTTATTTCCCTATTATGGTTTAACCGTTGTGTTCTGTTCAAATTTCTGTGTATCTGTACAAATACTATAAGGATCCAGAGACTACTGACTCTTAAAAAAAGCTACATGATGCGAGCGGAAAAGGAAATCTATTCTGAATGAGTGTATGTATAAGATATATACTTACCTAAAGCAGAAAGAATAGCTGCAAACCAAAATACATCTCCTATCAATGTTGGAAGAAAGAGAAGGGTTCCCATAGTGTTCCCATAGGTTTCTTGGAGGGGGTCCATCATTGTCACATAGCTTTTGGATCGCATTGGCTTTACAAAAAAGAGGCCCCCTAGCAAAAATCAAATGACAAGGTGAATTATTATTTTAATTATTGCCTAAGAACCAAACAAGAATGGGGCCTCATTGTGCTAAGTGCTGTACAGACACAGAGTAATAAGCAGTCCCAGCCCCAAAGAGCTTATAATCTAAATAGACAAGACAGACACAGGGGAGGAAAAGGGATATAACAGGCAGGGTGAACAATATGGTGGCTGCAAACTTCATGTTCTATGATTTTTAATACATTTAAATTATGCATTTATTTATGCATAGAGTATCTCCTGACCAGAACTATCTTGTCTTTCTAGAGGACATCAGCATTAAATACTGAGATATACATTATATCATATCCTTTCACTAATGTCTTCCTAATAAAAATTGGATGGTTTCCTCTCTCCTCCCCAAAACATTCATGGGTCACTATTACCAAGTTGTTCATTTTTTTACATTAAACCCATCATTACATTGACTTTACTTCAGAGTAGAGATGAAAGACCAATTCAGAAGCACAGAAAATCGTTGTTTTGTCTGTGTTTAGAAACCAAACATGGCAAGAGGTTAAAATTGACTCCAATCCAGAATTTTTTCAGATTTTCCATAATGGTACTGAGAGGGCATATGTGAGTGTTAGAGATGGAAGCAACCCAAACCATGGGGACTCAAGGTGCCACCACCCACCACAAGTGGTGGAGAATGCGAGCAGCTTATGCCTGATACAAGGGGTGGGGGGGGGAAAGCCCACAGAGAGAGACAGAACTCAGTAGCTCTGAGCAAGATGGAACCTGAGCAGTGGTGTAAGTGGCTAGTGGAGATGCAGCAGCAGCAAGCAACTCAGCAGCAATGGACCACCCAAGAGCAAGTTCACACGATGCAATGGCAACTGCTGCTGAGGGAGTTGATGACCCAGCAGCAGGAGTTCCACAAGGAGATGACACAATGTATTGTGCCAACCCTGCACTCCTCAGGAGTCCCTGCTGGGCACAGTGTTGCCATAGTGGGTCCCCCCACCAATACCCATGAAGCTAAACAAGATGGGGCCAGACAATGATGCTGGGGCCTTTTTAATTACCTTTGAGAAAGTATCACAAGCTTTCTGGTGGCCCCCTGAGCAGTGGGCTTTGATTTTTGGCTCTATACTTGACAAGTCCAGCACAGGCAGCCTACCATAACCTGGATTTGGAGCAGACTAGGATTATAAACAAGTAAAGTCCAGCTTTTTGGACTATTTGGACATTTCCAGGGAAACTCACTGTTTATCTTTTAGGTCCGAAACCCCGCCCAAGGGGGCTAGACCCTCAGTAGTAGCTCAGTGTTTGAAGAAATACTGTTGGAAACGGCTCCACCCAGAAGAAAGGTCTCGGGCTCAGGTTGCTAAATCAATTGTGACCGAATAATTTGTAAGGATATTGGCAGCAAAAGGCAGAGAGTGGGTACTGTACCATGACCTGGGACTTTGTCAGATACAGTATGGTTAATGGAGAGTTTTCTAGAGACCAAAAAGGCCGCTAGAGACAGAATTCCTCAAGGCCTTGATGCCACACAGGACAGGCTTGAGAAGTCCTGTGTCCTGTTAGTGAAGGCAGGGGGCTGGACTCGATGACCTTTCGGGGTCCCTTCCAGTTCTANGGGCCGCTAGAGACAGAATTCCTCAAGGCCTTGATGCCACACAGGACAGGCTTGAGAGAAACCCATGAAGGCAACCTCAAAGTGGTAACACCCACCCTGAGGGGTCCACTCTTGGGGATGTCCTCCAGGATGCAGGCCAGCCATTAGACCTTGGGAAGACTGGGGGGAACAAGAGGGTCATGCTCGGACATGATACTGCCAGTGGGACCATCAGTCATCTCAAGCAGCTGAAGCAGGACCTGCAGAACAGAGGCTGGCCACTACTCCATGGCCGAGTTCACCTCCGGCTAGAACGGTTACCGTCAGTGCCCCTGGGTGACTTGCTACTCTTCTGGACAGACAGGACACTAAAAGAAAGGATTCTCTCTTAATGAATGTGAGTATTACCAGGGTTCTGGACTGCAGAAACCAGTGCACAGAAAATGGCACCCCTCAAGTTGACAGTGCTGGTGATGATCCAAGGGAAAAGAGTTCCAAGACTCTGGGACTCCAGCTATAGGCGACGACGTCCCCCAGAAAGTCGATTTACCCGCAGTGTATATATGGCAACGTGAAAACATACCCCAGCCAACATTTACAGCTGACCCTGTGGACATGTTCTAAGGTGATAACTGTAGCCCTGGCCAAGAAATTGGCCTAACTTGTAATCATAGGCCGGGACTGGCCATTTTTTGGCAAGTTGTTACTGTACGGGTCTGCCCAGTGAATGGGGTTCAGGGTCAGTTGTTGCAGCGTGACTCTCAAAGCCTGGTAAACCTCGGGGAACTGGAAGACCCCCGAAGAAGGAACATCACGAGCAACATGATCGTCAACCCCCGCAGAGAAGGAAGAGGTTGTCAGCATGGATGAGGAAGTGATCCTACAGGGCAGGAATTTTGTTCAGGAACAAAAAAGCAATCCTACACATATAGCCAATTGTCTGTGCATATAACCAATTGGCATTTATAAATGGGGAAGTAATGGCACATCAGAGGGTCAAGCGGTATCCATGCTTCATGCTCGAGAAAGAGCACCTCTACTGAGTTGAAAGAGATCCAGGAATGGGGTAAGAAGGGCCAAGCTGCTGGTGCCGCGCAAGTATCACTGGACAGTATTGCAGTCTGAGCACAACCTCCCATGTGCTGGACACCTGGGAAGAGAGAAAACACTATCACGAGTACTAGCTCGATTCTACTGGTTGGGCGGCATCAGGAGGTGAGAGAATACTGCTCCTCCTGCCCGGAGTGCCAGCTGTTCAGCAGCAAGGGGGCTCCCTGTGGTCCCTTTGCCCTTGATTGAGACACCCCCTTGAAAGAATTGGAATGGACATAGTTGGGCCCCTGGAAAGGACCACATCGGGGCACCAGTACATATTAGTAATTTTCGACTATGTGACAAGCTCCCCAGAGGCTGTTCCCCTTCACTCAGTGAAAGCTACAGTGATAGACCTAGAGCTCCTGAACCTCTTCTGATGCATGGGATTTCCCTAGGGAAATCAGCTCAGCTCAAGGGACTAACTACACCTCGCAGCTGATGCGCTGGAGCTATTCCCTAGAGAAAAGGCTACTTGATTATTGAATAAGAGGTGCTACCAATTAAACAGGCCATGGATTCCTTGAGGTATTACCTGCTGGGCAGCCCCTTCTCCTTGATCATGAATCATGTTCCTCTATGCTGGTTTCATACTATGAAAGACTTGAACTGTGTATAATGCGATGGTACCTCGTGCTACTGCACTATAGCTTCAGGGAGCAACACTGGGTGGGAAAGGCCCATGCTAACGCTGATTTTTTTTTTCATGGGATGTCGGAGATGGGGGTAGCCCTCCCCAAGGCCACCCTCTCAACTTGAGTGGTGGGCTATGTGAGGGGCCACACCCCCTCCGTATCGAGGAGGAAGCTAACAAGCTCTTCTGGGCTTGGCCAGCACTATCTAGACACACCTGCAAGGCTTCCTGTGCCTGGTGGGGGAAGGAAAGGGAAAGCCTGACACAGGAAGGGGCAGTTAATTGGGGAACCTGCAGTGCCTCAGACAGCTGATTACAGAGATAGATCAGCGAAGAGGGAGACAGTCACTGACCCAGACACCCCTGAGACTGCGTGGACTAGGTACAGATCAGGTGTCACCAAAAGGGGGTGGGGCATCTAAGGAAGGATTCTAACTCTGATCAGGATGATTAAAAGCCTATAGACAACCTGGGACCCAGAGGGGCGACAGAAAGACTGCCCAAGAGACAGAGCATCTATTTTTTCTTTTTCCTGTCTTTACTTTGTTCCTCCCTGCCCTTGGATAGGGGGAAAGGAACTCTTTTTTGGACAAAATCTTGTATACCCCAAGCAGCGGAAGGACTCTGTCAGTTCCAGAAACGCAAGCAACCCAAACCATAGTCTCAAAGGGCTCCCACCTATCACAGGGAGGCGCATTTCTTAGCTCAGCTCCCTCAAGCATGTATAAGCCCATCTTTGTCTGGCCGAGTTAATTTCACATCAGAAGAGTGCAATATAGTAGAGGAAACTGTTCACACCAAATGCAGTAGGTGGCACTCTTCCCTCTGAGTCAAATTTAAGTGAAGATACTTCCATAGCTAGGTCGACCTAACTGTAGTGTGGACCAGGCCCTAGTCTTTCTCTTATTAGAGGATAACAAAGAAAACCTTGGAATCACAAAGATGAATACTTATCCTCTTTGCTGTTCCACCCTCTTTTGTCATTTCCTTAATCTATTATGGCCATCTCTTTACAGCGTAAGCTCCCCAGAGCAAGGGGCCTATCTTCTGTCTGAAGTGCCTAGCATGCTGTTGGTGCTATATAAATGCTAACAGATAGTGGGCAAAATCTTGAATTCCTTCCTCAAGAACATAAGAACGGCCGTACTGGGTCAGACCAAAGGTCCATCAAGCCCAGTATCCTGTCCTCTGACAGTGGCCAATGGCAGGTGCCCCAAAGGGAATGAACAGACAGGTTATCATCCAGTGATCCATGCCCTGTCACCCAATCCCAGCTTCTGGCAAACAGAGCCTAGGGACACCCATTCCTGCCCATACTGGCTAATAGCCATTGATGGACCTATCTTCCATGAATCTATCCAGCTCCCTTTTGAACCCCGTTATAGTATTGGCCTTCACAACACCCTCTGGCAAGGAGTTCCAGAGGTTGACAGTGCATTGCGTGAAAAAATACTTTCTTGTGTTTGTTTTAAACCTGCTACCTATTAATTTCATTTGGTGCCCCCTTGTTCTTGTATTATGAGAAGGAGTAAATAACACTTACTTATTTACTTTCTCTATACCACTCATGATTTTATAGACCTCTATCATATTCCCCCTTAGTTGCCTCTTTTCCAAGCTGAAAAGTCCCAGTCTTATTAATCTCTCCTCATATGGAAGCCGTTCTATACCCCTAATCATTTTTGTTGCCCTTCTCTGAACCTTTTCCAATTCCAATATATCTTTTTTGAAATGGGGCAACCACATCTGCACGCAGTATTCAAGGTGTGGGCGTACCATGGATTTATATAGATGCAATATGATATTTTCTGTCTTATTATCTATCCCTTTCTTGATGATTCCCAACATTCTGTTTCCTTTTTTGACTGCTGCTGCACATTGAGTGGATGATTTCAGAGAACTATCCACAATGATTCCAAGATCTCTTTTTTGAGTGGTAACAGCTAATTTAGACCCCATCATTGTATATGTATAGTTAGGATTATGTTTTCCAATGTGCATTACTTTGCATTTATCAACATTAAATTTCATCTGCCATTTTGTTGACCAGTCATCCAGTTTTGTGAGATTCTTTTGTAGCTCTTCGCAGTCTGCTTTGGACATAGCTATCTTGAGTAGTTTTGTATCATCTGCAAATTTTGCCACCTCACTGTTTACCCCCTTTTCCAGATCATTTATGAATATGTTAAATAGGACTGGGCCCAGTACAGATCCCTGGGGGACACCACTATTTACCCCTCTCCATTCTGAAAACTGAACGCTCCATTCAGAAAGCTTCCATTGACTTCAGTAGAACTGTGTCTGAGTAAGTACTGAGGAAAGACCTCAAGTTTTGGCCCAACAATAACAATAATAATAATTTAAGATGATGGTCTTGCATCTTGGAAGTCAATGGGAGTTTTGTCATTGAGTTGAGGTGAACAAGGCTAGGGCTTCATAAGTAACAGGTTGCTGGCGTCTAATCCAACACTCATTGAAGTCAATGAGAGTCTTTCCATTGGCTTCAATGCGATCAGGGACAAATGAGTAGAACCTTCACATTCTGATTTGGACTCTGGTATCTGGTGTGCTGATAGGACAGTGTCTGGGGCCCAATAAGGGATAAAATATTAGTAAAACCCTTGTTCAGTGTTACAACATTGAAGAGTTATGTGCAGTTCAGGTATTCAGGTTTAGCTGGGTTGTTTCCACTATAACAACCACCGTTAACCATTTTTAAATCTTTTATTAAAAACATAGAAAAAGAAGGAAAAGCAGTTACAACACTGAAACCAAGACAAACTCACACAAAAGGGGAGAGACAAGAATAGCAAAGAGAGAAAATGCAGCTTCTGTCTCTGGTGCTGACTTTCACATGTAACTTCCCTTCTAGAGTAACACAGGTCCAGCACATTGTCTTATCAGTCACTCAGACCTGGCAAACTTGTACCTCTGTCAGGCTGTCTAAGGCCTCTGCTTTTAGCTGTCTCTCTGGTCACAGGCTCACAGCAGTGTTTCAAAAGGTAGAGTTGTTTTGTCTGGCTAAGCCAGACTCTTATTAGACAGAAGGTAGAATGAGAAAGATAGTCCAGAGAAGAGACAAGATAGAGAGGGCAAATAATATATGAGGGAGGTGGATGATGGCCGGAACCCAACTCTCAAAACTCAGGTGGTGGTCAGGATTTAGATGAAAATGGTGGAGGTGGTAATTCCATCTGGTTCTCTCTGGCTAAGTCTGCTCTGGTAGCCTTTCAGGATCAGAATGATTACAGCCCAATAGTATCAAGGTAGATCCTGAGGCCTCAGTGTAAGGCCTGAGGCCTTTTTCTGCAGCCATAATAGGAGAGCAGTAGCCATGAGCCAAGAAGCAGAAAGTCACATCCTCACATTCCGTGTAAATTACATTAAAATAATGTAATATCGGGCTGTTAAGAAGGAGATCCTGTTCTAACAGTAGCCACCATCGCCAGATAAAAAAACAGATCTTAAGATGTTTAAAGAAAACTTTGTTTAATAGCATTCTGTCTGGCAAGGAATCATTTATCAACAGTTGTGATTGTGAAATCTCTATTGTTTTGCCTTGATAGTCCCTACTTCTCTATTGTTTATCTGCATGGTTTCTGTCTGGTTCTTTGTTTCTGTCTGTTACATAACTAATTTTGGAAGGTGTAAATCAACTAAAGTGGTGGGGCATGATTAGGTGAAGAATTGTTTCACAATATGTTAGGATTGGTCAAAGAATTATTATGTAATACTTCAGTAAAATGATTGGTTAAGGTATAGCTAAGCAGGACTCAAGTTTTACTATATAAACTGGGGTCCAAAAGGAAGTTCTTTGGAACCAACTCCAGGACACAGTCCAAGATCAGAGCTGCCAGACCTCAACACCCTGCCAACCATGTTGTGCAGAAGCTGGAGTCCCTGGATGACCTGATCTTGATTGGCCAGCAGGAAAAGCTCATCAGCTTTATTGGGAGTGGTGAGCACTGTATGCTTTGCATGTGCATTTTGTTTTGGTGATTGTTAATAAATAGAGGTTAAGGATATTACTGTGTGAGGCTCTTTCACTGGTAAAACACCCTGCAAACCCACAGAGTGTAAGGTTACGCCCTGAGCCGACGGGAGGGTAAGAGTGGGTGCCCTAGAGCAGGGGCGGGCAAACTTTTTGGCCTGAGGGCTGCCAGGAGCTCGGGGGCCGGGCAGGACGGTCCCGCAGGCCGGATGTGGCCCGTGGGCTGTAGTTTGCCCACCTCTGCCCTAGAGTGTGGGGTTATGCCTTGAGCCCTAGGAACAGGGTAAAGGTGGGTGCCCCTACAGTGTGCGGGTAACCCCAGGAAATGATGGGAGAGGCAGCCACGAGGGTAAAGTTCACCCCTACCAGTCCCCAAAATAAGCAGTGTCCAAGAAGGGGGAGCAACCTCATTTCATTAAAATTAACCAATCAAAATGCATTTTGGTGATTTAAATGATAATAATTTTCTCCCATTTCTAGAATCTTTCAGTTTGTTGTTAAACTCCTGGTTTGGCTTAACAGGATCCTTGAAGACCCCTCAACATCGTTCTTTTAATGTGAACAATCCAGTTTGTGCCTGTCTGTCTCCAACTTTTGCTGACTTTCATAACCACTTTTATGCAACCGTTTGAGTTGGACAACTCAGAATACAGGCATCTGAACAACAAGAGGGCTAAATTTTCATGTTGCTAAAACTGCTTTGCAATGAAAACATTTAAGAATTGAATTGTTGTTTTTACCAATGATAAAAGCTAGAACATATCCTACTGGAGCCAGGACCCAGGCCAGCCCTCGTGTAGGGAGGTACACGATCTCAGACATCCCATTGATGTAGCCACCTCCAACCCAAGTTGCTGGAAAAAAAGAAAAGCAGGAGGAAATTGAGAAAAAGAAGAAATCATATGGTTTTCCTTTATTTCAGAGCTACCATCATATTGTGTGTTAGAAGATAAGGCATATGAAGCAGAAGCAAAGATAGAACTTCAGGGACATAATGTTACAGAATGAATTTTCAAAATGTGGGCCACTAAAGCTAGGCATCTAAATAAGTTGGCTGGTTTTCAGAGATGCTGAGTGCCTATCATTCAGTTCAGCAAAGCACTTAAGCACAAGTACTTAAGTGTCTTGCTGAATAGGGATAGACTTAGGAACTACTAAGCTACTAGAAAAGTTCTTTGATAAGTAATTCATGCTGGCCACTGATGTGATGTATGGTTCTGCAGTTGCTGCTCTTATTTAACCTGTATGGGACCAGGGGCGGCCCTAGACTAGCTGCCAGCAACTGGCGTCCTAGGCGAACCATGCAATCGACGCCCCCCGCCCCCAAACCCCAAGGGCAGATCTAGGCTGAGGTTTTTGGTAAACTGGGAAACATTTTGCCCCTTTTTTCCTTTTAATGTTTTTTAAGTGTTTTCTTTTTTTTAAACAGAGGCTTAATTATTCAGTTTGTCCGTCCGTCTGTCTATCCAACCAATGTTTCTGAGCTCAGATAAAATAGACACGAAATTTTCAGAATAGATTTGTACACGACAGCTAGATGATATTTCAGTCCGATTTCAAATAAAAATGCATTAAAAATGTTAATTATAATTTTTATTATTACAAATACAAAATCATCCATTATGCTATCCTGCTTTAACTGCCATTACCACCACATCCAATATAGAAAGAAATAAGAAAACTCTTCAATGAACTTTAACCTGTATTTACAAAACACTCCGAATAAAAAACACTTTATGCTCTTAAAACATGACTTTTCTTGCTTTAAGTTTTGAAAATTCAGTCACTAGTTCTTTTAGATCCAGTTTCCCAGCTATTTCATGCTCTATTGATATTGTGGAAAGTCGAACAAGTCTCTCTTGCACCATTGTTGAACGCAGATATGTTTTTATCAATTTTAACTTTGAGAAGCTACGTTCCTCACTAGCTACGGAAACTGGCAAAGTTAAAAAAATGTGTAGAGCTATAAAAATGTTTGGAAAACTGTCTGTGAGTTTATTTTCAAAAACAAACTTCAGTGCTTCTTCAGGAGTGGAATGTTTCTTAAGTCATCTTGAAAAAGCCTGAAGCTCACTACACAAATCTGTAGCATCAATGTCTTTTGAATTTTCATTAGTCAATGCCGACTCCAGTTTTATACAAAATTCTTTTATCTGTTTTGCTGTTTTCTTTTGCAAGCTATGGATATATAGAAAGCCAAATACTGACTCTAGCTACTGCATCTGTTGAAATTTTTCATCAACCGAGTGAATAGCAGTATCAAGGACTGCGAAGTAGAAATTCACTTTGAACCTTTGTTTTGGGTTCTGAATGGGTGTATTTCATCCTTCATATGAAAACTGCTGTTTCTTTTGCTGAATGCGAACTGGCTCTGGTTCAAATTCTGTCGGAAAGTATATTTTTTCAACAAGCTCGAGAGAATCTACCAGTGTTCTTTCAAACCCTTCATCACTTCTGAATTCCTCCAGAATATTTTTAGTTTGCTGCAGTTTTTGAATAGCAGAATGTATGTTCAAGTTCTTTTCCTGAAGCTGCTTACTAGTGAGGTTAATCTTGAAAAGGATATTATACCACAAAATAAGTGAAGTCACAAATTTGAACTTGGAAAGGCCATTTGCAAGAACTTCTGATCTGAACGTGCTGTATTGCCAGATGATCCAGTAAAGGTAGTATCATCAGAAATTTCAATTAGGGCATCATAAATGTTTCCAAGTTCATAGCAAAGAGGCTTCAAAGCATCAATGTGACTCTCCCATCTTGTCTTAGTGGTTTCACAGTTAGAGAATTCACACGGCGAGTCAGAATCTCCCAATGGCGTGTTGAGCCTGAGAAAAACACGTTGCACCAGGTCAAAGGAACTGCTTGCCTCCAAACAGCATCTAGCAGCATCATTGACAATCAAATTCAGAGAATGCGCACTGCAAGGAACAAAAAAGGCCCTAGGATTGATTTCCATCATTCTCCTTTGCACACCATTGTCTTTACCCTTCATATTACTTCCATTATCATAGCCTTGGCCATGTAAGTTTTCAACAGATAATGACATTGTTTCAAGCTCCTGTAGAATAGTTTCAATCATAAATGCTCCAGTCGTCTCCTTCAGTGGTACGAAACCCCAAAAATGTTCCTTTATGAGCACTTCAACATTATCTTCATCTGCAGACTTTTCCATATCTAAAAAACAAATGATCATCATCATTTGTTCAACATGACTCACAGCTGGTGTAACAGTCCAGTATTATTGAAAAGTATTTTGCAGAATGGGCAGCTTCTACAATTTTCTTTTTAATGGCATTTGCTAGGATTTGAATTCTGCATAACTAACCTCCTCTCCAAGTAAAATTCCTTCATCTGGATGCTGTGAACTGCTTCCATCTTTATTTGGATTAAAGAGAAGATATTTCAAGAAGGATCCCTGCTGTTTTGCTTGGTCCTTTTCCTTCTCAGCTTTTCGTTTATGATACTCAGCTCCTGAGGGTTTTCTTTTTCCTCTTTCTGCCACGGGGCATTTGAATATTGTTATGTACTGTGCTCCCGATTGTAAGCATTATAGCATTAAGGACGGCTGACACACCACATTGCAGCCATCCCAACACGTCTTTTCACTGCTTAAAGGTTCAATGATTAGTAACATACATTCACTTACCTATTAAAACAGTTAGTTACAGCATTTACACGGAAACAAAATGACCTTTTTTGATGTTATAACCCGACACTGGTTGTTTGGAAAGTAATCCCCTTCCTCACAGTTACCCACTTGGAGTGTGACATCATCTTCGTTATTTTATTTGTATTTTTTTCCATCTTTTTTTTTCATTTTGATTTTTTTCCTCGAATTTGGTGCCCCACTTAACTTGGCACCCTAGGTGACTGCCTAGTTCACCTTTATCGACGGGCCGCCCCTGTATGGGACCATTAGGAGGATTAGTGAGGAGGAAAGGATTGAGGTGCTTTCAGTATGTAAATGACAGTAAGCAGTATTTTTCCATCCTGTCCAACTCTGGTGGTGCAGGCAAGTGGCTTTTCTGGTGCCTGGTTGGCTTCAGTGGGAACTGTGGGAGCTCAGTGCCTCTGAAAATCAGGCTATTTCTTAGCTGTTGCAGTCTCTGCATTCTCCCAAGCAATGATTTTAACTTATCTTGTGCTTTTCCTTCTTCATGATGGGTGCCATAGGTTTGATAATGATCCTTAGCTGCCTTGGTTTCCCTTTTCTCACCTGAGTTTGTCTTCACAGCACCTTTCAGCCATGCCTCAGTTTCCCTATCAGCACTGGGGTTTGCATCTGAGCCTTCTGGGTTCAAACCAGTTACATCATTTCCCAGCAATAGATCAAAAGGCATATCCTGCAGTATAACCACTGTCAGGTTCCCTGAACCTTCTCAATCTTTTACAGTGATTTGGGTGTCAGTTTAACTTTTGCAGAAGTGGTTACAGGGCTTTCCCCATAAGTAAGGGTGACCATAGGCACCAACTCCGTGCGTGTTCCAGGACTGGAGCACCCCTGGGAAAAAATGGTGGGTGCTGACCACCCGCCGGAAGCCCCCCCCATCAGCTCCCTTCCACCCTCCAGTGCCTCCCGCCCGCCGGCGGCCCTGGCGGATCAGCGCCTCCCCCTGCCTCCCCGCGCCTTCCCCTCCTTCCTCACTCCTCCCATCCGCCGTGATCAGCTGTTTCGCAGCGTTCAGGAGGCTCTCGGGAGGAGGGTGGAGGAGCGAGGACGCAGCGTGCTCGGGGGAGGGTGTGCAACTGGGTGGGAAGAGGTGAGGCGGGGGTGGAGCTGGGGTGGGAAGAGGCAGGGTGGGGCCTTGGGGAAGGGGTGGAATGGGGGTGGGGCCTGGGGCAGAGCTGGGGGTCAAGCACCCTCCGGCACTTTGGAAAGTCGGCGCCTGTGAGGGTGACAGATACTGAACCAGTCCTCAATGGCTACCCAATTTAACTCAGAGCTCATCTCAAAAGCATTTAATAACACATCCATGTCAGCCCCCTCCTATAGTGAGGCTAGGCAGCAGTTTAGAAAGGATGCAGTCTGAGGACCCTGGTATCTGAGGTCTGCCCCCACCTCCAGCATCAGGGTGCAACTGGAGCATTTTCTCCATTGTAGGTTCATGCTGATGCTCCTTTTCTCTCTGTACTCTCTCTTCTTGTGCATGCTGCCATTGCTGCTCCCAGATGGCAAGTTGCTTGGCCTCAAAGTGCAACTTGTCTCTTTGGAGCTGCAGCTTTAACTCCTCAACCTGCAGCCTTTGCAATGCCAGCTGCTGATGAAGAGGCGAGCTTGGCCTAGATGGTGCCAACTTGCTGCTTCTGCCATCCTCTAAGCGGTTGTCTCCAAGATCTTCCAGTCCTGCGGGGCTGTTCTGGTCTCCTTCTCTCTCAGCCTCCAGTGCACCTCTTGAGTCCTCTCCCAGTCGTGGAATATCAGTCTTTCTCTGGTCCTCGGAGTACAGTAGGCGAACCAGTTGGTCTTTGTCTGCTCTTGAGAGTTTATCTGCTTCTCCCTGCATTACTGCACCAGCTGACATTTCCTGAGTTACTCAGAACTTATCTTCCCTGTTTTTTCCTATTCTTTCCTGAAAAGACTACAAGATATTTTTTTCTGTTGGCTTTTTTTCTACTACAATACTTGCTTTCCCTTGTGATGTGATATGTACCCCACACTGTCAATGAAAGGGTTAATGTGTGCCTGAGAGGCCAATTATGCTCTCCAGCTGCACCTGAAGGGTGGGCCAGGTTTAATTAATGATGAAGCCCAGCTGGGGAAGGAGCTGAGCAGTGGCTATAAAAAAGGGAAGTACCGAGTGGCGGGGGCTGCAGGTCTGGTTGTCAACATTGTGTTTCAAAAATAAGGGGCTTTGTTCTTAGCACCCCTCCCCCACCCTCTCCTCCTGATATTATTGTTAACAATAAGCAATACTCACCTACATTTGTCAGTGGTATTTCTTGCTGCTTTTTGCAGCACTCAGCAGCTGCTGATCTTGTTGTAGAGAGATGAAGAAATAAGGGACTGTGAGCAACCCTAGTTGCAGGGAGAACTTTGTAGTCACTCTCTGGGACTAGAGAGGTTGTGATTAGAAAGCCCAGGGGGAAAGATCCCGAGATCATCTCCTGAGAAGTCTTGTGGGAGGCCAGCAGAGAGACAGAGCAGCAACTGGGGTGAAGCAAGTTCTGGTGAGGAGCCCTGATAATAGGGCAGGATCTGGACTTCCAGGGAGAGAGCCCTGAGACATGTTCATCAGATGAGCAAAGAGAAATGAAATATGAAGCCTGGGGAGGGCAGAAGTGGATTTAAATTTAGTTGTGGATTTTGTTGTGGGATTCCAGGGGGAGGCCTGAGAGAAGGGTGAACTTAGAGAGGCCGTGGGAGAGGCCTGCTGACAGGCAAGCCTTCTTGAAGTCCAAAGAGGCAGCAGCAAGAAGTCTGGCAGAGTGAACCTTGACTGCCTGTCCTAGGGTCCCTGGACTGGAGACCAGTGTAGAGGGTGGGCCTGGGTTCCCCATCAGCCCCTGATAAGGTGGTGTGAAGCCCCTGAGAAAGGGGTAAGGATGACTAAGAGCCCTGAGAGAAGGGTGTGTGCGCCACGGGGCCCAGAGTCAGGCTTGAAGACCTTTTGTAAGGACATTGGACGGTTGTTTATTGGACTTTATTACTCTGGATGGGTGGGACTGGCATGAGGGCCAACTTGTGAGAAGAGGCAGACGGCTGTAGGACCAGAGCGAGTGTTGGTGGGGAGCATTAGATAAGGAGAGAGCTGCTATGCCCAGCCATGAGGGGGCACTCTAGTGGTGAGTACGCTCTTCTAAACCCTGCTGTTTGCACTTACTGAAAATTCACCACTGTTGTGATCCCAAACCACTGTAAACCTTGTGTTGCCAGGCTGGGAACTAGCGATCAAAAGAGTTGGGGAGGGCAGGTGGCTGAGGGTGTGTGAGGGGGGTGCAGGAGTCAGGGCTGGGAGTATGTGAGGGGGTGCAGGAGTTGGCTGGGGGTGCAGGGTCTAGGAGGGAGTTAGGTTGCAGGAGCGGGCTGGGGCAGGAGGTTGTGGTGTGGGGCGCTTACCTGGGGCAGCTTCCATTTGGTGCGAGGGGTGCAGGTGGGAATGTGTGTGTGTGCAGGAACTCCCATTTGGTGCTCAGGGTGGGGAGGTGCAGGAGTCAGGGCATGGGGTGTGGGGTGGCTGGGTATGTGGGGTGTGTGTGCAGGAGTCAGGGAGGGCAGGGGAATGGGGGGGTGGGCTGGGGTCGTGGGGGTGCTCCCAGCCCCCTGCCGTGAGCCGCTCAGGGCAGGGGACTGGGGGGGGGGGATATGTGCAGAGGGAGTGCCTTTGCTCCGCCCTGCCCCGATTCCACCTCCTTCCCCAAGGCCCCGCCCCTGCCTCTTCTTCGCCTCCTCCCTCAAGTGCGCTGTGGCCCCGCTCCTTCCCTCCCTCCCGGAGTGACCTGAGTGCCGGCAAACAGCTGGGAGGGGGAGGGGCAGGAACGCGGCACGCTCAGGGGAGGGGGGCGGGGCTTGGCTGCCGGTGCGGGCAGAGCCTGCAGCAGGAGCCCCAGGAGCCGGCAGGACCAAGCTTCTGCCCCTGCAGGTGCCTGGCCCTGGGGCCCCCTGTCGTTGGGGGCCCCCGTGCCAGGGCACCTTGTGTTTTACTGTAAAACCGCCTCTGCAGGCAATTGTCCTGCTTGCCCCCCTAATGTCAGCCCTGCACTTGCAACCCCCTTAAACCTATCCTGCAACACCCGCCCCTCCAGGGTTTGCGACCCTCCTGGTTGAGAAATATTTCTCTAGATGAGTTGATGTAGCCCCTGGAAGACCTCTGCATACCCCCAGGGGTACACATACCCCAGATTGAGAACCACTGTTCTAAATAAATAATACTATGCTTTGAAGAAGCTGCTTGGTCTCTAATTACCACTGTCATTGCCTCGTAGGGTTGCCAACAGTCCCTTATTAGAAGGGACATCTCTTATTTCTTCATCTCTGCACAACAAGATCCGGAGTTGCTGAGTGCTACAAAAAGCAGCAAGAAATACCCCTGATGAACGTAGGTGAGTACTGCTTATTATTAATAATATTAATATAATTAATAATTAATTAATTAATATTAATATAATTAATAATAGTATTATTAATAATAATAATCATGAAGATAATAATGATGATAATATCGGGAGGAGGGTGGGGCAGGGGTGCTAAGAAAATAGTCCCTTATTTTTGAAATACAATGTTGGTAACCTTAATTCGTCCCAGAGGGAATAGAACTGCAGAGTCTGAGCAGTCAGACCTGCTAAGGTGATCATGGCTGACACACCAGGAACTGCAGCCCAGCAGCTGGTCTGAGAGTGGGAGAAACCCATGTTTCCACACTAAGGCCATCACTTCTTTCTCAGACCTAGAAGGAGGTGTGCTTGGAGAGACCAGGAGGTGTATTACTTGCAATTAGCCCAGTAACCATGACACTTAGCACCTCTGAAAATCAGGCCACTTCTATTTAGGTATCTAAATATGAATTTAATTGCCTATCTCAAGGAACCCATGTCTGAGAACTTTGGCATATTGACCAACTATTACTTTAATGAATAAGAGCAAAAAATGAGTGAACAATAAAGGCTTTTGTTGAGAAACAAAGCAGCTATGAGAGTCCCGATCATTTATTAAATAGCTGAAATCATCAGCAATGGCCATCATAGAAAGTTGTCTACATTCTGCTGTCAGGCCACTTGCACAGCTGTGAGGGATCCCAGCCCCCCTGGCACAGATCCTTGCCTTACCCCTCTTGGCAGCTACAGACGCAGCTCCACCTTCCCCCATTCTCCCAGCAGGAGACACCAGATAATCTGAATGTAGGCACAACATCAAATGCTTAAACATTATACACAAAAAACTTTGTGATGAAACAGGTAAGGTTGCTACACAGCAACATAACTCTCACAACTCACAGAAGCAAGGATGTGAAAATTTAAGTACCCTACGAGTACCTACCCACTGACACAAACCTCACAATTACTATACCCCACATTTATACACACATTATACTCTCACTGGCACAAATCTCACAACTACCATACACACTTTTATACACTCATGTCTCTGATGTGGTTATGAGGCCAAATCTCATCTTAGGAAACCCTGTATCTAAAATGTTAATTGGTTCCTTCCTATCCCTAGTTCAGGTAACTCTTTTTAATCTGCCTCTGGGTGGTTCTACTAAACATTCTGTTTACTTGTTCCAGATAGGGTTGGATCAGTTTGCTAAAGTTCTATTAATCAATCAGAGAGGTGGAAAAGACCCTGTTAAGTCATTTAAGACTCAAATGTATGAAAGACTGACACCTTCCATTGACTGCAGTGGGCACTGAGGATGCTTGATATTTGCAGGAGGCACTTGGGGGAGATTTCCGAGGTGTTCACCATTGGGCGCCTAACTCCCCTTTGTGCCTTTGTAAATCTCCCCCTCAGTGACTTGCAGGATCAGGCCATAGTCAATGTTCCTGCCATGCAATGTTCCCGTCCGTTTATTTTCTAAGGCTTTGTCCGGTTTTGAACATTTGCATGTGCCAATGGGATCCGCTCCACTCCGCTTGGGAGGCTGTTCCACAATCTCAGTGGGAAGACATTCTGCCGGATATTCAGCCTTATTTGTCATTTCTCCTAGGGCAGGGGTTCTCAACTGGGGGTCAGGACCCCTCGGAGGTTGTGAGGTTATTACATGGGGGGGTCGCGAGCTGTCAGCCTCCATTCCAAACTCCGCTTTGCATCCAGCATTTATAATGGTGTTAAATATATAAAAAAGTGTTTTTAATTTATAAGGGGAGGGGGGTCGCACTCAGAGGCTTGCTATTTGAAAGAGGTCACCAGTACAAAAGTTTGAGAACCACTGTCCTAGTGAATAAAGGGCTCAACTTATTTTATTACACTTATGTGTAAGAACTGAGTAAAATTTTCAACAGTTTGGGGTGGTGAAGCCTGTATCTGTTTCAGTGGCAGACAGACACTTGTATTTCATATAACAACACTCCTCATTTACATAGCAGCTTTCTTCTGAAGATCTCAAAACACTTCACAGAGGTAGCTAAGATACTGTCTGTTATGGGGTTGAGAACAGAAACCATGATACTTAGTCCCTTGACCCTAATCCCTAGATGGCACTGCCTCCAGGGTATAAGAGATAGAAGGGGGAGGATTTCTGATATGATCATAGAATCATAGAATATCAGGGTTGGAGGGGACCTCAGGAGGTCATCTAGTCCAATCCCCTGCTCAAAGCAGGACCAATCCCCAACTAAATCATCCCAGCCAGGGCTTTGTCAAGCCTGACCTTAAAAACCTCTAAGGAAGGAGATTCCACCACCTCCCTAGGTAACCCATTCCAGTGCTTCACCACCCTCCTAGTGAAAAAGTTTTTCCTAATATCCAACCTAAACCTCCCCCACTGCAACTTGAGACCATTACTCCTTGTTCTGTCATCTGGTACCACTGAGAACAGTCTAGATCCATCCTCTTTGGAACCCCCTTTCAGGTAGTTGAAAGCAGCTATCAAATCCCCCCTCATTCTTCTCTTCTGCAGACTAAACAATCCCAGTTCCCTCAGCCTCTCCTCATAACTCATGTGCTCCAGCCCCCTAATCATTTTTGTTGCCCTCCGCTGGACTCTTTCCAATTTTTCCACATCCTTCTTGTAGTGTGGGGCCCAAAACTGGACACAGTACTCCAGGTGAGGCCTCACCAATGTCGAATAGAGGGGAACGATCACGTCCCTCGATCTGCTGGCAATGCCCCTACTTATACAGCCCAAAATGCCGTTAGCCTTCTTGGCAACAAGGGCACACTGTTGACTCATATCCAGCTTCTCGTCCACCGTAACCCCTAGGTCCTTTTCTGCAGAACTGCTGCCTAGCCACTCGGTCCCTAGTCTGTAACAGTGCATGGGATTCTTCCGTCCTAAGTGCAGGACTCTGCACTTGTCCTTGTTGAACCTCATCAGGTTTCTTTTGGCCCAATCCTCTAATTTGTCTAGGTCCCTCTGTATCCTATCCCTACCCTCCAGCGTATCTACCACTCCTCCCAGTTTAGTGTCATCTGCAAATTTGCTGAGAGTGCAGTCCACGCCATCCTCCAGATCATTAATGAAGATATTGAACAAAACCGGCCCCAGGACCGACCNTGCCAACTTTTTGCAGCACTGGTGGGCGCTCAACCCCCCGTGCCCTGACTCCACCCCTGCCCCAGCCCCATTACAACCCCTTCCCCAAAGTCCCCGCCCCAACTCCGCCCCCTCCCTGCCCCATTGAACTCTTTCCCCAAATCCCTGCCCCGGGCCCGCCTCTTCTCCGAGCACGCTGCGTTCTCCCTCCTCCCCCCTCCCTCCCAGTGCTTGCCGCCGCGAAACACCTGTTTCATGGCTGGAAGCGCTGGGAGCTAGGGGGAGAAGTGGAGCTGCGGGGTGCTCAGGGGAGGTGGCAGAGTGGAGGTGGAGGTGAGCTGGGGCAGGGGGGCAGGGAGGGGAGCTGCCGGTGGGTGTAGAGCACCCACCAATTTTTCCCCATGGGTGCTCCAGCCCCAGAGCACCCACAGAGTTGGTGCCTATGGTCCCTAGTTCGTAGCAGTGCATGGGATTCTTCCGTCCTAAGTGCAGGACTCTGCACTTGTCCTTGTTGAACCTCATCAGATTTCTTTTGGCCCAATCCTCTAATTTGTCTAGGTTCCTCTGTATCCTATCCCTACCCTGCAGCGTATCTACCACTCCTCCCAGTTTAGTGTCATCTGCAAATTTGCTGAGGGTGCAGTCCACGCCATCCTCCAGATCATTAATGAAGATATTGAACAAAACCGGCCCCAGGACCGAACCTTGGGGCACTCCGCTTGATACCGTCTGACAACTAGACATGGAGCCATTGATCACTACCTGTTGATATCCTGTGCTACTGGAAAAAAAGAACAAACCAAGAGCGCCAATAAATTTAAAGTAGGTACATAGAAGAACAATTCCTCTAGCCAAAAAATCTGAAACCAAATACATGTAGAGGACAGCTCCTTAGGTTAATTATATAAGGAGAATACAAAACCGAATTTAAGAAATTCTTACTGATCTAAAATATAGATTATAAATTAGAACAGGAATTAATATTAAGAAACAAACTCACCAGTTGTAGTGAATAATCCCACAAAAATGTTCATGTTTCTGCCTCCCACCATGGCAACCTCGCTTCGGTTTGCGTTCTTCTCCTTTTTGGTTTTCCAAGCAGCCCAAATCCCAGTTGCCAACGTTATCGCATAGAACACAATCGTGGCTACCAGACCGGGGATGTTTAGAGCCATTTTCTGCAAAAGGCTGTATTATAAAATAATTCTGATCACCAGGACTAACGCGAGGCACCTCAGAGAAGATTAAAAGTCTTATGATTGGAAAAGCATTACGGGTTTTTGTTTTGTTTTTTATATACAAATGCCCTATTGTGGTGAATTAGCTCACTTTGAATTCCTGCTGAGTTGTAAGAACCCATAGGAAGAAATAACACTGGTCTCCCAAAGTGATAGGAATGATTACATGATCCAAAAGCTGACGTGCACTCAGCATGCCCCAAACTGGCACCAAGAGAAACATGCTCTTTCCCTTCAGACTCTCACCCTCTTTTCAGACTCCGCCCTCAGTGAAGAAATAGCCAGTCCTGCATCAGTAGATAGGTCAAGGAGAAGAGACATTTCTTGGCTAAGGGCTAAATCCTGCTGTTATTAAAGTCAGTAGGAGCTTTGCTAATGCCTTAAATGACAGCAGAATCCAGCCCCACATCAGCTGGGAAATGACACAGACAATGAAATATGCACAAAATTAATACAAAATAAGACATCAAAGAATTTACAAATGATTATCTTGAATGTGGTACTTGAGTAAAGTACCAGACTGAGGGCCTGATCCAAGGCACATAGACATCAATGGGAGTCTTTGCAGTGATCTCAATGGGCTTTGCATCAAGTCTTCAGAACCTGGGAGACTCCAGTCCTCTGTCCCCAGAAGAGATATAGCAAGGCAAGGTTTCCCCAGACTGCACTGCCAATGTGCTTGTCCTGAGCAGAAGAGATCAGACTGTCCTTCCAAAGTCTGTCTTTTTAATTGTCACTGGGGATCGAATGTTTGTGGAAGGCAAATTTAAATTCACTTTGAAACCTGAACGAATATTCTCTGATAATTTCCCCACCCTATTTCCAGCTCTATTTGTGAAGAATCTAACGTTGTTGGTTTTTTTTTTTGTTTGTTTTTTCATAATACTGCGTTCAGAAAACTAGTTCAAGTTTGTGAACCGGTTTTTCCCCCATGTAATTAAACATCATATTGCTTTCAAGGGCTAGTCCATGTAATATAAAATAATAGATGATAGATGGTTTAAAGCTAAAGATAAGCCTGTGTCCTTAGGTATAGAACAGAAGACTTGGCTGGCACAAGTGAGTGTCCTAGTCAGTAAGGGGGTGAGATTTTTCAAAAGCACCTAAATCACTTAGACGTATAAGTCCTACTGACTTTCAATAGGACTTGTGCTCCTAGGTCACTTAGGCTCCTGATTGCAGTTGAACTGATGTTCCCTTTCAGATCAGCCTGAATATTCAATTTCAATGTAATGATCACCATGTCTCTTCTCTACAATAGTTAAAAACCTCGATATCCCAAAATATTAAATAATATTTCAAGAACTGTGCTGTCATAGCAATGGAAAAATAGATATTAAAAAAGAGAGCCAGGAGTCTTGGTATTTTATACTGTTCAAACCATAATCTGCAATACCCCTGCCTCCTCCAAAATCTCTGAGTCGGGGTTTTAATTAACAGCTGAAGGTATGAAGATTTAAATTCACTTTAATTAAAACCAGCTATAAATAAATTCATGTGTTTAAAATTCGAATCAGAAAATAATGGCTTTACTTTCTTAATTATGTTTTACATTTATAGAGCACCGTTTATCCCCAAGAGCTTTACTATGTATCTGATCTCTATAATCTATCACCACTGAAATGCAATAAAGCAGCTGGCTCGTCGTGGGAGAGAGGTGGAATTTGGCTAAGGGAAGTAGATCCCACCCCACCCACTCTTGCAAAGTGAGATACAAGCTCTTTACTATTTGTGCAAAGCTGATAGGATCTCAGTTTTCAAAGTCTCCTAAGAAAACATCACACCCAGTAAAGCTGCCAGAGTCTCTGTTTGGGCCTGATCCTGCATACTCTCACCCATGTGACTGCTCCCATTGATTTCAAAGAGACTGCTCACCTGAATAAATGGGGGAGACAAGGTGAGTCAGGTAATACATTTTATTGGACCAACTTCTATTGGTGAAAGAGACAAGCTTTCGAGTTCCACTGAGCTCTTCTTCTTCAAGTCTGGGCTAAACAATAAAGGCTTTTAGGACTGGACCTTTATCCATGATACCTCAGAAAAGTGAGAGACCAAATTGATCATAGTGTGATTTGAATCTGTGATTCCAGCAAGTATCTTTCATCTCTACATTTTTAGACCAGGTGCATCAGCATGGTACCTGAGCACCTTAAGCGTTCACTTTTTCTTAATATGGGGTGCAGAGTGAGTCCCTAAATCATTCTGCATCTCAGTTTCCCCATCTGTAAATGGGAATAGTAACACTCACCACCTTCCTCATGGGGGTGTTCTGGGGACTGATTAGTATCGGTACAATGCTTTGAAAATGGGAAGTGTGATATAAGCATTAAAGAGTGTTGCAAGTGATTGTATCTTTGTAATTTTACAGTGAGGTTGGGTCTTCATAAGTGGAAAACTCCCATTTCCCTCTCCTTATGCAATAGCCAGCAGCATGAAATGCAAAAGTATGCTGAACTGACGTTTCAAGTCTGTCCTTGGGAAGTTATGACTATCCCAGTGTGATGTCATAAGTAGGTTAAATGTTTAAGGTCCTGGATGTCCCTTTTTTTCCCAGATAGGATATGGAAGTGGAAGAACAGAAAAGGAGAACAACTTGGTAGCAAGCAAGAGACATAATCATATTTTGTTAAAACGCATTCCACTTGCCTTTCAGCCAAATGTTCCACAGAGTGGTCCAGTAAAATGGATACTGGCCGGGAGCTGAGTTCTAGTCCTGTTTGTGTCATCACTTAGTTCTGTGACCACCACGCCACTTAATCTCACTGTGCCCTGGATTCCCCATCTGTAAAACAGGGGTAATGATGCTTTTACCCAACGTTGTAAAATTAATTAATGTGAAGTGCTGTGTGTGTTCTGAATATAGCTGTAATCTGACATGGTCATTCCATGTTTGCTGTTCTCCCTGCAACTATTATGGAACTGCAGTGAGAACAAGCAGATTTCTGCTACAAGGCCAGCCCTTGTTCTATCTCCACATCACAGTGCTAGCATGCTAATGGTTCTTTCTACTCAGCCCATTACCAAAGAGATGAGTGCTTATTCCAAGCAAATGTAGCCCACTGCTGGATGCACAGCCCAAGAGTTGGTGTAGAGTCTTATTCCCCACATCTTGCCCCAACATCTTTTATACTGATTGGGGGAATAGTTAATGTCTCCAGAAGTGGAGTATATGTTTGCAGAGGGAGTTAAGACAAGAGTTGATGGAGGAATCTGTGACGGAGCCTAGCCAGGACCATGATAAAAGAGAGGATATCCCAATTTCGTAGGGGCACTGGGATTATCATTAGCAACACATACAGGGACAAAGCTCAGTTGCCACTGTTGAGTTAATTTTGGTGGAGTAAATGGGCCCAGAGAGTCAAAGGTGTTAACATGACCCTGTCACTGTACAGCACTAAACAGTTAAACAAGGTTTGGGGCTTTGAGTAGAGAGATTTTGGCCTGTTAGTTCCATGGTGAATACCTCATTAAAATCTTTATTACCTCATTACATGTAAGCAGAGTCAGGATGAGCTCTACCCTGACATCTGGTGGNGGGGTGCGCAAGAGGATTCTTGGGGGTGCGCAGCAGGAGGAGCACTTTTTTTTTTGTTTGCTTTGGCAAAAATGGTAGAGACGGCGCAGCAGGGGGTGCGTGCTCAAAATTTTTTTACTGATAGGGGTGCGCGATCAAAAANGAGAGATTTTGGCCTGTTAGTTCCATGGTGAATACCTCATTAAAATCTTTATTACCTCATTACATGTAAGCAGAGTCAGGATGAGCTCTACCCTGACATCTGGTGGTGAATTATGGGGAGTGTGGAAAAGAACTTCAGGGGCTGATCTCATTTGCATAGGCACACCCACTCCGCCTAGCATGAGCCTACAGCAGCCCAAAATGGTAAATTTGGCTGTTGTAGGATCCCCAGTTTCTCTGTTATTGGGGCAGGAAGAATAAAGTGTTGTTACCCTGGTTATGTGAATCAAGGCCAGTGAACTGTTGTATGACAGAGGGACTCACCATCAACTAAGTAGCACTTGCTAGACAAGGGACATGGGTTCCAAAACCCAGTGAATTGAGAGAGGTTGGGGACAGGTATTTGTACCTGATGGGATGGGCCTCTTTTGAGGGCCTGAAACACCAATTGCACCTCTTTCTCTCTCTCCACTGTTGAATGTCAGAGCTAACTTTGATTCCATTAGGAGCCTAGTTATGGACTGCTGAGCTGAATTTGCTTTGGGCCAATGGTGCACCAGCACTAGGGCTCCCCTACTAAGAGCTGAAATCACTAAGAGCTGAAATCACTAAAGGTACTAAGAGCTGAGATCACTGAGTGCTGAACTAGTGGGGGAGCCTGAAGCTATATTGCTAAGCGGCTGGTGGAGTGGCGCAGTTTGCGGAGCAGCTAACAGAACAGTTTGTGGGGCAGTTGGTGTGGCCCACGGACCGGCGAGCGGTGCAGTTTGTGAAGCGGCTGGCAGAGCGGAGCAGTTTGTGGGACGGTTGGCGTGGCCCACAGAACGGCGAGCAGAGCAGTTCACGGGACGGTTGGCGCGGCCTGCGGGACAGCGAGCGGAGCGGAGCGGAGCAGTTCGTGGGACGTGGAGTGGAGCGGCTCGTGGTGAAGGCGGCAGCAGAACTCCACGGAGAGGGGGGGCAGTCGGCCTCGGACCACGTAAGGTGCCCCTTAACACCCTGCGTACCCTTGCTCCCCCCCTTCCACCCAGGTTGTGGGGGGGCAAAACTCTGCAGCTCTGGGGCTGCACTGACCAAGGACAGAGACTCTTGGGTTGTTGGACTCGAGACTTTAGAGGTGTTGGACTTTTGGGACTTTGGGGTGATCTTTTGGGTTGTGGGACTTCAGACCTTGAGGGGGAAAGGACACTGCCAACCTTACTTGGGGGTGGGTCTTTTGCTCATGGTTTGTATTGTGAATCATGTTTGTGGTGTTTCCCTGATATAATGCCGCATTGTTTCCCTCCTTTATTAAAAGGATTTTGCTACACTCGGACTCTGTGCTTGCGAGAGGGGAAGTATTGCCTCTTAGAGGCGCCCGGGGGGGTGGTATGAAATTGTCCCAGGTCACTGGGTGGGGGCTCGAGCCGGTTTTGCATTGTGTTATTGAAACGGAACCCCTAGATACTGAACCCGGCCCTTGTTGCTGCCACCTCAGATGGGCAGAAGGGTTACATTATATACAGAATAAGACGGAAAAAACCGCAAAAGCATTGTAAAAGTAAAATATTAAGTCAGGCTTTCATTTTAACAATACCCTTTATTGCTTTTCCCTGTAGTTGTAGAGACTGTATATAAGGAAACCACCATTTGACAGTATGTTCAAGGGTGCTAAAGATGGTAATAACTATCCTTTCTGGAAGGAAAAGAGAAAAAGTTAATTGAGATAGGCTGGAGCTGTTGTTAAGTCTGATCCTGCTTCCTTGAAGACAAACGCACACAAAAGGCGGGGGAGTATAGGCGTCAACTCCGTGGGTGCTCCAGGGCTGGAGCACCCACAGAAAAAAATTAGTGGGTGCTCAGCATTCACCGGCAGCCAGCTCCTCCCCCTCCCCCCAGCACCTCTCGCCCATTGGCAGCCCCACCAATCAACTCCTCCCCCTCCCTGCCCTCCGCGATCAGCTGTTCAGTGGCATGCAGGAGGCACTGAGGGGAGAGGGAGGAGCGGGGATGGGGTGCACTTGGGGGAGGGGGCAGAACTGAGTGGGAAGGGGCGGGGATCGAGCGGGGGTGGGAAGAGGCAGGGTGGGAGGGAGCGGGAACTTGGGGGAAGGGGTGGGGTGGGAGTGGGGGTGGGGCCTGGAGCTGAGCTAGGGTTGAGCACCCCCGGGGAAAGGAGGAAGCCGGTGCCTGTGCAGGGGAGAGAAAAGAACACTAAAGATAGAAAATGCACTTCCACCTCTGGTGCTGACTTGTAGTTCTAAATTGTAACCTCAGGGTGGAGAAGCCTGGGCACAGCGTATGGTCTTTTCGGACACCCCAAGACCTGGCAAACTTGCATTAGGCTGTCAAATGTGGTGCTTTTAGCTGCCTCTCTGGTCATGGGCTCACAGGAGTGTTGCAAAAGATGCAGTTGTCTTGGCTGGCTAAGCCAGACTCTTCATAAACAGCATGAAAAAGGAGGATAAAAGAGAAGGAATAAAGTGGGGAAGGAGAAGGACACATGGCGGGGGCTGGCAGGAACCCAAGTCTCACATTCCAGGTGGTGTTCAGGACTTAGCCAAAACTGGTGGATGTGACTGTGTCATCTAGGTCAGTGGTCTCCAAAGTAGGGTGCGCAAGAGGATTCTTGGGGGTGCGCAGCAGGAGGAGCGCTTTTTTGTTGTTTGCTTTGGCAAAAATGGTAGAGCCGGCGCAGCAGGGGGTGCGTGCTCAAAATTTTTTTACTGATGGGTGCGCGATCAAAAAAGTTTAGAGACCACTGATCTAGGTCTCGCTCTCTGGCCCAGTCTAACCAGAACGCCTTTTCGGATCAGGACGATAAAGGCCCAATGGTGTCACAATGGATTCTGGGGTTGGGGCGTCATTTGCTATGAAGCAAGGGGGGGGCAGTTGTCTCCTCCCAGACTGTTCATAAGTCTGTGTGCTCCATTATATCTTCCACTTTTGTGGGGGAGGTTGGGGGGGGGGGGGGGGGGTTTTGCAGGATTCAGTTTATTCACATAAAATGTTTTATGCTGATGCAGGTTCCCCCCCCAACCCCTGAAATGACACCTCTGCCTAGGGTCCCAGGAGATGGTGACTGCCATGATGGTAAAACTCATTTCTACCAGTCTAACCACCCACAATTCCCTCCAGAGTCTCTCTCTTTTTTTTTTTTAAGGACCTTAAAAGGGGGTGGTGGGTAGAATGGCGCATCCCCTCATTATTTCATTCACCATTAGGCCTAATTTCCAATACACCAATCCCATCCTCCTTTTGTTTACCACAGATAATCTCATCACAGTCCTTGGGTGGTATCAGCAGACCTTTCTGTTTGGGCTAATTCAGGCTGGTTGTCTTTAACTGTGGCTGACTTTTATAAACAATTGTATGTAAGAGGCTGAGTTGGACTTTTGTTACCTTGGACAATGTAGAGTACAGGCCTGTGCACAACACCACGCCATGACGTGGTACTGGGATAAAAGCATAAAACATATTAGTGTTTGTGGGGAGGGGTACCCCATGGAGCAAAGCAGGGCAGAAGGGCACTAGCTGTGGCTTTTGCTGGTCAGCTTTGATACCTGCTGTGTGAAAAGTTTTTAAGTGTTTAAATTTTTTTCTTTAGTCTGTGGGCTACCAGGGGCAAAAGGGACTCTCCCCTTATTGTGGGAGGATGGAGAAGGCCAGGATGCTGGTGGTAAGTCTTGTGCAATAGGAAAAGAACAGGAAGGGTTGATGCTTGAAGTAGATGCCCTACTGCTGGTAGTTCCATGTGATTGCAGTAGCAGCAAAAGTTGCTAGTGGGAACTATCCTCTATATAGGAGCCTGATCCAACTTCCATATGAGGGACAGGCAACTGAGGAGCCTAGAAAGGAAATAACATGCCAGGATCTGTCCCCAAGTGTGGTGTTGCCAAGATTCACCATTTTATTGCAAGTCTCACAATGTATGGTGTTTTTTTCTTAAAACCCCAGCTATTGGAGTCATGTGACTACATGAGACCCCCCCCAACTTTAATTAAAAAAAAAAAGTAAATTTCTAGTCTTCATGGTTGCAGTGAAAAGCTTATGTTTTAACTCTGATGATTTCTAAGTCAATCATGATTTGGGGTTGTCAATACTGCAGACCTGATCATTAGAATTGGGTGACATAGTTCATCTTGCAATCAGAATGACGGGTCCTGGCATGATGATTGGTTTTTAGTTAACATGCAGCCTAACTGGCTCCCACTGTAGCTTTATATTGACGCTAACCACAGCTTACATGGATCTTAAAGCCTGGATTCTTTTGCTTTCTAAAGGAAACTAAAAACACCCATGCAGTTTGTAATCTTAGTTAGAGCAAATCTCCTGCATTCAAAGCATTTCCCACAGTTAGGACGATTCATTTTGGGTTGAAGAAAAACAGACAAGCCAAGAGAGAGCATAAAAGACCTTCCATCAGATAAGGTTCATCTGGTAGTCTTTCAGACTACTTCCTCTTCTATCTCGCTCCTCCACCTCTTGCTCATCCATCTAGGCAGGTTTTGACAAGACTGGCAAGTCTAGTTAGCTCTTTGTGTCCACTGATTGACATTCTTCAATCGCAATTGCAGGCAGTTATAAGTGGATGTAAAGTCCCTTAGTTCACAAAAGCACCAGGGATATTTGCTTAAGTCTTCATTTGCAGTAAGACACCTTGCTTGCACTGTAACCCAGGGGTAGGCAACCTATCGCACGCATGCTAAAGGCGGCACATGAGCTGATTTTCAGTGGCACTCACACTGCCCAGGTCCTGGCCACCGGTCCAGGGGGCCCTGCATTTTAATTTAATTTTAAATGAAGCTTCTTAAACATTTTAAAAACCTTATTTACTTTACATACAACAATAGTTTAGTTCTATATTATAGACTTATAGAAAGAGACCTTCTAAAAACGTTAAAATGTATTACTGGCATGCGAAACCTTAAATTAGAGTGAATAAATGAAGACTCGGCACAACACTTCTGAAAGGTTGCCGACCCCTGGTGTAAGCTCTTGAGGGCAGGAGCCGCCTCTTAGTTATGTCTTTACAGTCCCTAGCACAATGGGGTCCTCAGGCCCCTANTCACTTCTGAAAGGTTGCCGACCCCTGGTGTAAGCTCTTGAGGGGAGGAGCCGCCTCTTAGTTATGTCTTTACAGTCCCTAGCACAATGGGGTCCTCAGGCCCCTAGGAGCTACCATAATGTAGATAGTAATATTACCTGGCTAGCTTTTTCAAGGTCCCTACTAGAAGAGAAAGTTGTAAAGTCTCTAGGCCACAAACCTTGTTTCTTTATCAACAGCAAATTAGAAAGAGAATATGGAAAGAAACTGAGGAGACATGATCAGGTTGGAAGCCAGGTCTGTAAAGGTTTGGGCTAGGTTCAGAGAGGTCCAATTGTTTATGAAGTTTAAGCCATGACATCATAGAGTTTGTGTGGGTAAAGTAAGATGATAATCAATAGCACTCAGTCACATACATGTTATTGCATTTTAACATTGTATATTAATAACAACTGAGGAAGAGGTCTCTTCCCAAGAAACTTTTCCTCTGCTTAGCATAACTTTAGCATGGCTGGGATCACAGAAGTGGGCAGTAGATGGTGCAGCAAGTTGGTAATAGATTTTTACTTCTAGGGCTGTCCTTCCAATCCAGCCAGATCAGGAATGAGTAGGGCCCTACCAAATTCATTGCCATGAAAAACATGCCATGGACCATGAAATCTGGTCTCCCCCCATGAAATATGGTCTTTTGTGTGTTTTTACCCTTTTACAGATTTCACGAGGGAGAACAGCGTTTCTCAAATTGGGGGACCTGACCCAAAAGGAAGTTGCAGGGGGGGGGGTGTCACAAGTTTATTTTAGGGGGGGTTGCAGTATTACCACCCTTACTTCTGTGATGCCTTCAGAGCTGGGTGGCCAGAGAGCAGCGGCTGTTGGCCGGGTGCCCAGCTCTGAAGGCAGTGCCCCACCAGCAGCAGCACAGAAGTAAGGGTAGCAACATCATACCATGCCACCGTTACTTCTGCACTGCTGCCTTCAGAGCTGGGCGGCCAGACAGTGGTGGCTGCTGACTGAGGGCCCAGGTCTTCAGGTAGCAGCACAGACATAAGGTGGCAATACCACACCAGGCCATCCTTACTTCTGTGCTGCTGCTGCTGGCGGTGTCTTTGCCTTCAGATCTGGGCTCCCGGCCAGCAGCTGCCGCTCTCCAGCTGCCCAGCACTGAAGGCAGCCACCGCCAGCAGCAGCAGTACAGAAGTAAGGGTAGCAGTACTACCTCAAACCCCCTACAATAACCTTGCGACCCTCCCACAACTCCTTTTTGGGTCAGGACCCCTACAATTACAACACCGTGAAATTTCAGATTCAAATAGCCGAAATCATGAAATTTACTATTTTAAAAAGTCCTGTGGCTGTGAAATTGACCAAAATGGACCTGAATTTGGTAGGGCCCTAGTAATGATGAAGAATCCTTATCTGACTGATGTTCAGAGAACCTATACACAAAGAGTTGGTCTAAATAAAGATCCTAGTTGACAACTGTCCATGTTAGCCACCAGCATGGTTAGCAGGCTCAGCAGTAAGGCTAAGAATTGAGATTGTTTGTGTCAATTACATTACCTTCTTTTTGGGTAATATGTTTGTATCTGTGTATGGCAACTGAGATTTAATGGTAAGTATCCACGTATAGTGCCTTCTGTGTTCAAATCAGTGTACAAACACAATCTTGCTCCCACTCAAATCACTGGAAGTTTTGAATGACTTCAGTGAAAGCTGGAGTGGGTGGATCCTTACTTAAAACTTGTCATCTTCAAACCTCTTTACAAACCTTAGCTAATTAATCATCACCACCTCATGTGATATAGATAAGTATTGTCGTTCCTGGTTCAGCAAAGCACTTCAGCATGTTCAAAATCTGAAGTCAAAGGGACTGCTCACATGCTTAACTTTAAGCATGTGCTTAAGTGCTTTGTTAAACAGATTAGATTGCTCAGTTGCTTACAGGTAAGCATGTGATTTAGCGAGATTCTGAATTGGGGCCATTATCCCCATTTTGCAGATAATAAAACTGGGGAGCATAGTTTAAATGACTTCAAGACCGCAAGAGGGAGTCATTGGCAAAGGTATATATAGAACTCAGGAATTTGTGGCTCCCAGACTTCTGTTTAAACTGTGATTAGACCATACCTCTGTAAAATTCAGTATAGCTAATGTAAAGTATTGATTTCAATAGCGTGGTTGGTCCAATATATAATTTATGCATTGTAAAAGTAGTGGGTGACTTATTTTTTTCCACATCTGATCTCTCCCCCAACAGATGGCTTTGCCATTTCACTGGGGATTATATCAAATTCAAAATGTAACATACTTGTCTATATACTTTCATAGGCCTGATGCTATCCCCATTGAAGTCTGTGGTAAAACTCACATTTGCTGCAATGGGAGCAGGATCAGCCTGTGTGTGTATTATGAATAAAATACAATTTATTAAAGGATCAATCAGTCCCCTTTGTTGTGCGATGTGGAAGTGTCATGTACAAAGTTCACATCTGTGGCAACTCACTTTGTAACCTCTCATCCCTACTGCATTTTTCGAGCTCCTGGTACCAAGAACACACAGAAGCATTGAGTTATTTCATTATATTAACAATTCTAACCACTGCAGGATCAAGTTCCTTCATCAGAGGCCCTTAAATCATTGCATATTCTGACCTCATTCCTTTTCATAGTGCAAATGGAATTCTTGTTTTCTCTATGAATCTACCAAATAATTCATGATTGGCGAGAGAAGACTGGAAAAGAAATGTCATCGACCTGGTAACTTAACTGCAGAATGCTCAGTGATGCCCTGCATTTAATCATGATTCTTTAGTAGCATAGCTGCTTGTAAATCCACCTGTTCTTCTATCTGGCGCAGGGCGGGTGGGTGAATGCACTATTTTCTTCTATTACACTGCAAACATCCCATCTGCGAGGGAGGATGTTTCTCTTAAACAAAAACGCCACCAGGTATGAAACAGTGACGATAGTCCCCAAAGTGAGAAGCATGGTGAAGGTTTTAAAAGGGAACAGCTGAACGTAGACCCCGTCCACAAGAGAGCAACCTGGGTAGTGTATTACAGGGGGGATTTTCAGGGAAGGCTCCCCTGCCAGCAGCCTTAACAGGAACCCGAAGAGGAATCCAGCAGCTGAGCCATATGTGTTGGTGTTGGGAATGAAGAGGACGCAGCAGAGCTGGGGAAAGAGTAGGGCGTACACCAGCTCGCCACTCAGGAACCACAGATCATAAATAGAATGGGAGTAAAAAGCCAGGCCTGCAGCTGCTATCCCAAAAACCACCATGGAGACCCTCATTATACAGACAACTTCTTTCTCCGTAGCCTGTAAAAGGAGAGAGTATTGTTGTAGAAATCATCATTGGCTCATTTTTTAATCTCACCCTGAATCCAATCTCAAGTTTACAGTGATCATATAAATAATATCCAGATCCAAATTTTACAAATAGCTTCTGATGGGCCAAACCAAAATTCTAGATCCAAATACCTCTGAACGTAGGTGTGTTCAAAATCTGGATCCAGAACTAAATTCTGCAGCTGAAGTCTATCTGTAAGCATTACTAACCTGGGCTGGATTTGAATTAGTCTTGACTTAGAAAAACTCTACATTCAAACCTCGGGGCCATGTTCATTTTGAAAGACATCTTTGGAATTAGAGTAGCTAACAAAAATAAAAAAGTACATAGTAAAATATGTAGTAAGAACTTACTATCAAATACTGGAGCTGAGCAACATAGAGTATGTCTACACAGCAAAGAAAAACCCGTGGTTGGCCCGTGCCTGCTGACTCAAGCTCATGGGACTCAGGCTGTGGAGCTGTTTCATTGTTGTGTAGACTTCCAGGCTCGGGCTGGAGCCTGAGCTCTGGGATCCTCCTACCCCGCAGGGTCCTAGAACCCCAGGCTCCAACCCGAGCCTGAAAGTCTACACAGCAATAGAACAGCTCAGCAGCCCGTGCCCCGCAAGCCAAAGTTGGCTGGCATGGGCCAGCCGCGGGTGTCTAGTTTCTCTGTAGACGTACCCGTAATCAAAACATTTGCCATTTTGAGTTTACAGAACTTCTGCAAACTTCCGGTGTTTTTGCAAACTCAATTTGACTTTGGCAGCATGGGCTAGCCGGCTGACCACAGGAATGGGAATCAGTAGCTCCTGGACTCTGTTACCACCTCTGACTTATATACCTTTACGGACTTGATGCTATCCCCATTGAAGTCTATAGTAAAACTCCCATTTGCTGCAATGGGAGCGGGATCAGTCTCTCTGTGTTGTATCAATAACATACAGTCTGTTAAAGCATTAATCAGTCCCGGTTGTTGTGAGATATGGAGGTGCGATCTATGAATTTCACCTTTCTTACAACACAATTTGTGACATTTAACCACAGTTACATTTATGTTTCACAACACTTCTACTTAAATGTTCTTACCCCAATTTTTAAAGATGGGAGAACAAGGCTCCCAGAGGGCAAAGCACAGATTTTTAATGGTTTTTAGGCATTGCCAGTACTTAATTTGTGCCAGATTTCTAGGCTTGGCAGTTCATAGCCCCAGCACCTCTGGGCTTGCTGCATCAGTTATGAATGTAAAATAATTGCTTGAGACCCATCACCTAATTGCTTGAACCCTGGCACCGCTTTCTTTACAAATTAAGCACTGGGCATTGCTGTGCTCAGTGTTGCAGCACCTAACCAAATCTCATTTTCCAACAGGATTTCGGCAATTAGGAGCCAAAATACCATTGACAGCCGATGGGATTTAGACTCTTAAGGGCCTAAATCACTTTTGAAAAATTAGTTTAGGCTCCTAAATCAGTTGGGCCTTGCAATGCTGAGTACAGCAATTGATTAAATACCTTTAAGAATCTGGGCCTAAATGACTTGGACAAGATCACATATCCCAGTCATGACAGACAAGTATTCAAGTCTTGGGTCTCCGGGCTTCCAGCAGAGAGCAGTGCTGTACTGGGGAGAGCAAATGTCATGTGAAAATTCCAGTCTCCCTAAATTTGACAAACAGTTGAAATTTTGGGAATCTGAAATCAGACACGTGAAATGGTGGCAAAAATTTTGCACAGATTTTCAGCAGTTTCTCCCCGCTGTAAATACTAGTGATGAATCTGTCACCTGTTTCCTAAGAATTTTTCTGTAGATGTTGTGTGCAAACATAGAGCTGGCAGAGAGAAGGGCCGAATCTGCAGAAGACATGACGGCAGCAGCGATAGCTCCCAAGCCGCCAATGGAAATGTAGGTCGGGCAGAGATAATGCAGCACTAATGGCAGTATCATGGCTGACTCTCCTCTCTCCACCGGTGTTGGAAGACCATAGCTCGTCTGGTTCCAGTCTTGAACACAGAACAATAAAAGGAGGTGAAGAATTAAATATTTAATTCATGCTTTTGTTGCCTTCAGAGCTGTATTTCTACAAAGAGCCATCCTTGCGCAGCTAAAAACTGTGTTCTAGTACTTAGATTAGGTTGTTTCCTGACTCCAGCTGGTGATCAGTGTATGTGTATCAGTGATCATGTATCAGTGTAGCAGTATATGAGGAGAGATTAATAAGACTGGGACTTTTCAGCTTGGAAAAGAGATGGATAAGGGGGGATATGATTGAGATCTATAAAATCATGACTGGTGTAGAGAAAGTAGGTAAGGAAGTGTTGTTTACTACTTCTCATAACAGAAGAACTAGTGGGTCACCAAATGAAATTAATAGGCAGCAGGTATAAAACAAATAAAAGGAAGTATTTCTTCACAAAATGCCGAGTCAACCTGTGGAACTCCTTGCCAGAGGATGTTGTGATGGCCAAGACCATAACAGGGTTAAAAAAAGAACTAGATAAATTAGATAAACTATTAGCCAGGATGGGCAGGGATGGTGTCCCTAGGCTCTGTTTGCCAGAAGCTGGGAATGAGCGACAGAGGATGGATCACTTGATGATTATCTGTTCTGTTCATTCTCTCTGGGGCACCTGGCACTGGCCACTGTCAGAAGACAGGATACTGGGCTAGATGGACCTTTGGTCTGACCCAGTAGGGCCATTCTTATGTTCTTATGTCCTGAAGCACGAGAACTGAAAGTCCTTGGAAACCTAGCTAGAAAGCATGTATATGTTGTTAATGCCAAATCCTAACACAAGTAAGGGGCACAATGGTTCAATACTGCTGGGTAAACTGGCAGTGAACTGAGTCAACCAGTTGAAGGGATGATTGGTCCAGTGCACAATGGGGAGTTCACAATGTGCCTGCAGGAGTGTCCCCTCTGCTGCTTCTGGGAACGGGGCACTGAGAGGTCTGTCCTCTCTCCAGACCCTGATTGCTCAGAGATGGGGTCTTTGCACTGATTTTTCTGACAGCTTTAGCCCATAAATATCAAATTATTTTCTGAGTCTTACTAAGCTATTTATCTCCACAAGAGCTTGATCCTGCTCCAACTAGGGTGGTTGCGATTTTTTTGAAGGGGAAGGGAGAGGGATTTGTTTCTTTTTGTTTTATCACTGAACCTTTACATTCCTTTGAACGTTTTCTCCCCTGAACAATGATACCGACACAACTCAGTGAAGATTGTGAGTATAAAGCAGTGAGGGAAAATAAGTTTTATTGGTCTTTTGTACTGTGCACAGAATAGAAATGTGGCAGCCCCCTTATTTACCTAACATAAAACACAAGGAAGACATTGATACTCTAATGGAGATCCCACAACTGAGATTTAAATATATATTAGGTACTTGAACACCTGAATCAGAAGCTGGAAGGCTCCAGCATTCTGATTCGGGCCCCTAAATAAGTGGCCTGAGTATCAAAAATGCTAAACAGCCAGCAGCTCCCACTGATGTCAGTAAGAGCTACTAGATGCTCAGCATTGAAACCAGGCTGCTTTATTAGGTGCCTAAATCAGGACAATGGAGTCCTATCTTTAGGCCCCATTTTAATAAATGGCCACTGATTTTAAATCTTGAGCAAAAAAGTACATTTCTTAAAGCCACATGATTTAGTTTTACCTGTGGATGCTGCTACGGCCCCTATGAGCACAGAGGGGATGGCCATTAAAAAGCTCCCCAATCCAGAGAGATAAGAAATGAGCCTTGCTTGTCTTGGTGAGGAGGCTGAGAGAACTCGTTGGAAATAAATTTGCCACGGGATACTACCAAGAACCTGAAACGTTCAAATGTTAATGCAGTGAGACAACATTTCTTGCCTATTAGTATTATTTTATTTATTGGTAGGGCTAGTAGCACCTTCTGGTATCAAGGTTACCTGACACTTATCATTATAAGAGCTTAGTTTCAAGTTGCTTATACCTTTAACAAACTTTAATTGTTTGGGGTGAAATTTTTGCCTCCAGCTGATTCTTTTTTTTAAGGTCAGCCAGAATGGTCTAGCTGTTTCCTGAGAATGTGGCCACCGAAAAATGCCTTTTTTGTGACTCTTTCTTAGCGCCTTGATGCTTGGGAGCAGAGAGTTGAAATTTGGCAGGGCAGTGGCCTTTGTTTCA
Source organism: Platysternon megacephalum (assembly GCA_003942145.1). NCBI lineage: Eukaryota > Metazoa > Chordata > Testudines > Platysternidae > Platysternon > Platysternon megacephalum. The sequence goes on along the minus strand of QXTE01000239.1, from coordinate 2,170,101 downwards.
GGGATGAGTCTTTTGCCAACTCTGTGGACTGGCTTTCGAATGGATGATGAAACCATTCACCCAGTCCAATTTCCCACCCCACCAGCCCATCCAAGAAAGATTTCTTACCAGATATAAGAAGTCATCCAGCCACCTTCCAAGATATTCTGTTTGTACTTGCCCAATCCAAGGGGCTTGGTAGGATTCCTGAGCAGCAGTGTAATAAATGCTCTCTGTTGCAGAGTTGAGCAGGGCAAATGGGACACAGATCCACTGGGATTAAAATGGAAACACTGAATCTCTTCACTAGCTTCCTCTCACTTCTATATCCTATTCAAGCTTCTTGGCCTTGCCTTTGCTCGAACTTCCTCCTCTCCCACTCCTGCCTCCTACAAACATCCCAAGCCTGCTGCCTAACTGTCCCTTTTGTCTCCTCCTCCTGCTCATCTTCATTTCATGCCACCCTTTATTCCTGTTCCTGTATCTCATTCCCTCTCCTTTTTCCTAAGCATTTCCCTCAAGCTCATTCAAATTCCTTCTTGTTCTACAAGGCCTTTCAGTGCCAGCTAGACTGATGTCCTGATTTTATAGGGACAGTCCTGATATTCGGGCTTTGTCTTATATAAGTGCCTATGATCCCCCACTGCCTGTCCTGATTTTCACACTTGCTATCTGGTCACCCTAGTGCCAGCCCAGTGTAATTCACTAATGCATTAAGGTTAAAATCTTCACTCCATGTATCATATCCTCTATGTCAAGAATGTGGTATGTCAATGTTCAGTTATCAACAGGAAAAGTAGAGTCCATCAGAAAGGGCCACCAAATATGAATTATTATCACCGTTGTAATGTTGGATAAACTCAGACAGAGAGATTGAGCATATTCTCAGCTGTGCACCAGGCACAAAGGAGGTGCAAAGAATCATTTGTTTGCCCCCATTCTTGGGCCCAGTCCTGCATCTCTCTGGTCATCATAGACGTGTAAGACCATAGAAGTGTAGGAAGGGACCTCAAGAGACTTCTAGTCCAGTCCCCTGCACTCAAGGCAGGACTAAGTATTACCTAGACCTCCCCTGACAGGTGTTTGTCTATTCTACTCTTTAGAATTTCCAATGAGGGAGATTCCACAACCTCCCTAGGCAAATTATTCCAGTGCTTAACCACCATGACAGTTAGGAAGTTTTTCCTAATGTCCAACCTAAACCTCCCTTGCTGCAATTTATGCCCATTGCTTCTAGTTCTATCCTCAGAGGTTAACAATAATAAATTTCCTCCTCCTCCTTGTAACAACCCTTTATGTACGTGAAAACTGTTACCATGTCCCCTTCTCAGTCTTCTCTTCTCCAGACTAAACAAACCCAATTTTTTCAATCTTCCCCCATAGGTCATGTTTTCTAGACCTTTAATCATTTTTGATGCTCTTTTCTGGATTTTCTCCAATTGGTCCACATCTTTCCTGAAATGTGGCTCTCAGAACTGGACCCAATACTCCAGTGAGGCCTAATCAATGCAGCGTAGACTGGAAGAATTACGTCTCGTGTCTTGCATCGTGTAGTTAAGAGCATGGTTGCTTTATGTAAATTAATTGGTGTTTTTGGATAGCCATCTTCTTGAGTTTTGTTTATTTCCAGCCAAGATAATTATGGGCTAGATTCTGCAATCTTTACTCAAATGGAATAGCATTCACTCATGTGAATAGACAGTAGACTACACCCATGAATAAGTGCTACTCAACCCAAGTAAAAGTTGAAAAACTGGCTTTATGTAATCCTGGGGCCTTTTTGTTTTTACACCGAAAGTAGAGCTTTGGGGTCTGAGACCAGTGTCAATGGACCTACTTTGGACTGAGACTGGAGAAAATGCGAGAGGCATTTTGTCTCTCATCTTTAGTTATGCAATATTGAGAAAACTGATAACACAGAAATGCATTGAACTTACCAGGCTGAGCATGATAAAAATCAGCTGTATCACATCTGTGTATGCAACTGAGTACAGCCCTCCCAGTAAAGTGTAGAGTATAACAGTGCATGCCGATATGATGATGGCCAAATAGCTTCTGATATCCAAAATGACCCTCATTGTTGCCCCTGCAGACAAAGACAGTTTTGAACAATCATAACAGGTTTTATATGTGCAAGTTTCTTCTTATACAAATAAGTGGTTAAATGATACCAATGGCAATGTAGTCTAGTGGTTAGTGCACCTGGCTAGAAGCCAAGGATTCCAGAGTTTTATTTCTTGTGCTGCCACCAACTTACTTTGTGACCTTGGCCAAGTCACTTCCGCTCTCTGCACTTCAGTCCCCATTTATAATATCAGGATGATAATAAATAAATACACAGCATTACCTAGTACTATGGAAATGTTGAATTTTATATTTCCATCAGTTTTACTTTAAACATGCACAAGAAACATTAGGAAAGGGAATAAACAATATATTTTCATGAATGAGCGATGAACATATAATCCACAAAAGGTGGTGTAAAGCAGAGCTATCCATGGCTGTCTTTCCCTTGTCCTCTGTGTTTTGGTACATCGTCTTTCTATCAAATACAACAGCAGAGCAAATATATTTACCTAATGAAGCAAGAATAGCTGCAAACCAGAATATATCTCCTATTAATGGTGGAATAAAGAGAAGGCTTCCAATCATGTTCCCGTATGTTTCTTGGAGAGGATCCATCATTGTCACATAATTTTTGGATCTCATTGGATTTACAAAGAAGAGGCCACCTATCAAAAATGATAATATTGTCATTGAATTTTATACAATCTCCTAAGAAATTGTCAGAACTGTCCTCTTGTTCTAAATGACATCTGTATTAAAGCCAGCATTAGTCAATAATTTGCTAATGTTCCCCATTAAAATGTCCCTCAGCTGATCACCTCCACAATTCATTAAATATCCACATTTACCAAGCTTTTTAAAGTGCATTTCTCATCAATAACCATCTCCTTCAGGCAATGCAAGGCCCTAAAGAGTTTTCACTGTAAAGGGTCTTACATTATCTGAAAAAAATGCGCTTTGGCATGGGTGGTGGGTGACCCGTTGGCTCAGGGAAGCTAGCCCCTGCCCGAGGCCCTGCTGGATCCCACAGCCCCACCCTTCAAATGGCCGCCAGCCCCTCCCTCCAGTCCCCGAGTGCCCCCAAGCACAGGGCGGACAGTCCCAGCTCCGGCATCCTTCCCCCCCAGCACCGGGTGGCATGGCCTAAGTGCCCGGGGGCCCCAAGTCCCAGCCATGGCCACCCTAGCCCCAGCCCCAGCCCCAGCCTGCTTTCCTGAAGACGAGTGACCAGCTGGGCTGGGGTGAAGGGAGAAGGACGAGGGCAAGCAGGAGGGGGCTTTCCAGGCGCAGTGTGGGCAGGGCCAAGCCAGACTGTTTGGGGAGGCACAGCCTTCCCCTGCCTATGCTACCTGCTTTGGTTAATAGAAGGCAATAGGTTTGTCCTTGATTTTGTGAATGCTAGATTCCATGCAACGTACTGAGATAAATGCTGCCCTCAGTTACATACAATGAAACCTGCAGCTCCCCTATGCCTCCTCCAAAATTAAATTATCTTATTTTTAACGTCAGCATCTCATGAACTGAGCCCAGTCCTACACTCCTTCCTCATATCAGCACTCCTAACTCAAACAAGTAGTCCCATTAAAACTGATGAATGTATGTAGTGCCAAATCCTGATGCCTACAGGACTGCTTGTCTGGGGATTACTGACATGAGGAAGGGGTGCTGGACTGGACCTGCAGTCTCTGAATGGGGCTTCTTGTGTTGGTAAGGATTACTCACATGAGAAAGGGTTGCCGTGCCCATAGGCTACTGCTTTAGGGCCTGATTGAAATGGAAGTCATTGTGCATCTTTCCATTGACTTCAATGGGCTTTGCCTCAAGCTTATAGTGCTCTTCACAGGGCAGATATTTCCCAGTGTATGAGCAGCTCTTCCTTGTCTCTACTTGTAGGATTCTGCTAAATTCCTACTACACACTTCCGGGAGAAGCTGCCCACAAATGGCACTCTTGCCATTATTCCAGCTTTATGTGATGGGCTGGTGTATGGCTGTATCTAGTTGTGACCTGCCCTTGACATTGTAACTGCCATTTTGAAGAATGTGGCTTGCATTGGAGTGTGTAGTTGTGCCTGCCTAGAAATGCCAAGGACAGACCAAGGCAGCTTATTGTTCTGCAGAAAAGGACCTAGGGGTTACGGTGGACGAGAAGCTGTATATGAGTCGACAGTGTGCCCTTGTTGCCAAGAAGGCTAACGGCATTTTGAGCTGTATAAGTAGGGGCATTGCCAGCAGATCGAGGGACGTGATCATTCCCCTCTATTCGACATTGGTGAGGCCTCACCTGGAGTACTGTGTCCAGTTTTGGGCCCCACAGTACAAGAAGGATGTGGAAAAATTGGAAAGAGTCCAGCAGAGGGCAACAAAAATGATTAGGGGGCTGGAGCACATGACTTATGAGGAGAGGCTGAGGGAACTGGGATTGTTTAGTCTGCAGAAGAGAAGAATGAGGGGGGATTTGATAGCTGCTTTCAACTACCTGAAAGGGGGTTCCAAAGAGGATGGATCTAGACTGTTCTCAGTGGTACCAGATGACAGAACAAGGAGTAATGGTCTCAAGTTGCAGTGGGAGAGGTTTAGATTGAATATTAGGAAAAACTTTTTCACTAGGAGGGTGGTGAAGCACTGGAATGGGTTACCTAGGGAGGTGGTGGAATCTCCTTCCTTAGAGGTTTTTAAGGTCAGGCTTGACAAAGCCCTGGCTGGGATGATTTAGTCCTGCTTTGAGCAGGGGGTTGGACTAGATGACCTCCTGAGGTCCCTTCCAACCCTGATATTCTATGATTCTATGATTCTATGAATGCAGGGTGCCTCCCTGAAGCAACTAACACAAGAGTCATTAATGCTGCTTGTCAGAACAATGGATTTGCTGAAACCAGTGGCCAGGCTAAAGGAAACTGGTTCTCCCAGTTTGTCTCCCAGAGGAGTAGGACTTCAACCACCTGACTGAGATGATGAAACTGGTCAGTAGATAACATGACAAAAGGGACTGAAACCTTATTTAAAGGCAAGATCTGCTCTTGGTTCTCACTCTCTTGCTGGACAACAGAGACTGCAGAAGGTAAAGGGCCCACGGGGCTTAACTGCTGGACACACGGACTAGGCCTAAGGACTCACAAGAAGGGATGAGCATAGACACAGGGAAAAGAGCATTCAGGCGCCTGTTGTTTTCCTAGAGATCTGTAACTCTTGTATGCTTTGACGGCAAAGGTTACTGTGATTTTAAAAACTCCAAAGCAAAGCCTTACTTTACCTGCCATGTGTCCGCAAAGAGTTAAATTACAATCCAGAGCACCCACAGAGGGGGCCAGACAAGAGGTCTGCACCCAGTAGTGGGCCTTAGGGTATGTCTACCCAGCAGTGTAAGCCTAGGCTTGAGCCTGGGCTCAAATCTAACTCCCCTTGCGTCCACACACCATTTGTGCTAACCTAGGGCTCGGACCTAGGATCCCAGGATCCTTCAGGGCTGGAGGGTTGGAGCCCATGTTAAGCTGGCACTGGGACCTGGGGTTCGAGCCCTATTGCTTTCCTACGTGCACGGGGTCCCAGCTTGACTTGGGTCCTGGAAGTCCTCCGGATGTATCCCAGAGTTCCTTGGGGCAACTTCCTTAGTCTTCTCTATGCCGACAATCTGTGATGTCATCTGTTGCACTCTATTGCAAATGGAAGCTGTGCCTCCCTTTGCAAATGGCAGCAGGTCAAATCAGCGGTTAACCCATTGTCTACTGAACATGCAACCCTAGGGAAGGCGGGGGCCCTCGAGAGCAGAGCAGAGCAAGGATCAAGCGACTGCCCTGCAGGGAGAGGGGAGAGCAGAGCTCCCAGCTCAGCATGGCCTGGGGGCAGATGACCCCCATTATCCTGACTGCTTCCCCTCCCTGCAGGGCTGCTGCTTGGTCTCTACTCCGCTCTCTGGCCCCCCAGGGGCTGCATGTGCAGAGTGCCCAGGCAGTGTGTGCTGTCAGGGCAGTAAGTGGGAGCCAGCCCCAAAACTTCCCCACAGCCTCCCATCTTTAACCTGGTGCTTTTCCAGTGAGGCGGGGTGTAAACCCAGAGGGACAAAGGGTTCCCTCCTTATGCAAAAGATATATGAAGGGGGTGGAAGAGAACAGAGGAAGAGAAAGGAGACATCATGAAGAATCCCCTAGCTATCACCTGAGCTGGAACAAGAGCTGTACCAGGGGAAAGAATTGTGCCAAGGCCTGGAAGGTGTCCAGTCTGAGGAAAAAACTTACTGAAGCATCTCTAAGGGTGAGATTATCTGTATTTAGTTTGATTAGACATAGATTTGCACATTTTATTTTATTTTGCTTGGTAACTTACTTTGTTCTGTCTGTTACTACTTGGAACCACTTAAATCCTACTTTCTGTATTTAATAAAATCACTTTTTACTTATTAATTAACTCAGTATGTATTAATACCTGGGGGAGCAAACAACTGTGCATATCTCTATCAGTGTTATAGAGGGCGAACAATTTATGAGTTTATCCTGCATAAGCTTTATGCAGGGTAAAATGGATTTATTTGGGTTTAGACCCCCATTGGGAGTTGGGCATCTGAGTGCTAAAGACAAGCACACTTCTGTGAGCTGTTTTCAGGTAAACCTGCAGCTTTGGGGCAAGTAATTCAGACCCTGGGTCTTTGTTGGAGCAGACGGGAGTGTCTGGGTCAGCAAGACAGGGTGCTGGAGTCCTGAGCTGGCAGGGAAAATAGGAACAGGGGTAGTCTTGGCACATCGGTTGGCAGCTCTCAGAGGGGTTTCTGTGATCTAACCCGTCACAAACAGTATTCACAGAATATCACATGCAAGCAAAACACACAAGTAAGATTATTTTGCTGTAGATTGTCTCATGCAGGTGAATCTCTGCACTTACACAGAGCCCCATTGAGTTCTGCATCTTAGGCCCTGATCCTGCAATTATTAATCCCTTGAATTCTCATCCTGAATCTATTGTATGTATGCAGAATAGTCCAATAAAGGCCAATGATATCACTTTTTGGATGTCCACTATCTGACACTTCATTCAGAATAATTTAAACAGCCCTGAGTATTTGACAGTTACCTAAGTGTAGAATATGTAATATGTCGAATGTATATTGTAGGTGTTGGGACATGTGAAAAGATGCCTGCTTGTCTGGCAGGGAGGTAGAACAGCCAGGTGAAAAGCTGAGCCAGCACGTCAATCAGATGAACAACTGGTCAGCATTCAATCAGGGGAACATCTTGGTCAACAACCTGATCAGGTAAACAACTGAGTTAGGAAACTAATCTTAGTGTTAGGCAGAAAAGTGTTTATATCTATAATGACTGATTTTGTAACAATGTATTTAAGGTGAGCACCTGAATGTGGGTATGCGCTTGCATTTAACCCTATGTTGTGCCCTGTTTCGGTGGACTGATCACTCACTGAATCAGCAAATAAATGACATACTTCTTCAGCTCAAGAGTCTGTCTGTGAACCTGTGTGTTCTGGGTAGCAGGGAAAAGACCTGGTCAACACTGGGAGAGGCTGAATTTTTTAGGTCCATAACATTGGGTTTAAAAAAAAAAAAAGATTTAACATGCTTTTTTTTTTTTTTTTTTTTTTTACCAATAACAAGGGACAAAGCAAATCCTATTGGCGCCTGGACCCACACTAGTCCTCTTGTGGGAAGATAGACAGTTTCAGCTGTACCATTGATATATGCTCCTCCGACCCATGTTGCTGAAAAAAAAGAGGGGGGGGGGGCAGGAGAAATAGCGATGAGACATATATTGCCTTACTACTCTCAGAAAACATGTTGAAAAATACAGGGCCAGACTGTGAACCTCTATTCACTCTGGTGAGTGTTTACTCACACTCACATTTACTCCAATGGCACTATTTCTGGAATAAGGTACTATGCAATGTGGATAGGATTATCAGAATCTGACCCTAAAGGCTAGTTTACACTACACAGGTTCTGTGGATACAGCTGTACCAGTACAGTTATACTGGCAAAAGCCTCTACAGGGGATGCAGCGTAGACTGACAGGAGTTTCTCTGCCAGGATAGTAACATCACCTTCCTGGATGACATTAGCTATGGCAACAGAAGCACACTGGTGTCAGCATAGCTGAATCTATTCAGGGTTTTTTGCCAGCATAGCTGTGTTGGCTGGGGGATGAGGCTTTTTTACACCCCTGTCTGACATAGCTATGCTGACAAAACATTGCAGTGTAGACCTGGCCTAAGTAAAATTCTGGAGAGGCAATATTCAAAAGTGGAAAACTCATTAATGTTCAGAATATTTCTAGGCAATTTGAGTAGGTTTATTTTTATTTCTATTTTTGTTAATGGTAGACACTGGCTGGAGCAGATAGCAAGAGCAAATAGCGTTACATTTATTGTTCCTTAATGATTTATAGAACTTAATTCCCCATGTATCATGGTCCTTTACAATAGTAAATGTGTGCTTAAGAGAATAAATCCCTTAAAACAACAGTCAAGCACATATTGCATTCAAAAAAGCGAGTCTTCAGCTTAGACTTAAACCAAGCAAATCTGTTGGCCAGACAAATGTCACTTGGGACTGCATTCCCCTAATGACAGGTAAGAGGGACAAATCTCTGACGATGGGAAAACATAGAAGAAATAGAAGAGGTGTCAGAAGCATAGTATGTAAATGTCTTAAAGAACTATATATACATCCTTCTTTATAGGCAGATTCTGATAGACTTACTCATGATGAGTGGCACCGTATCCCACATAACAAGTAAGGTATTCAACACGAGTGAAGGTAGCAGAATCTGGCCCTAAGTTAGAACCACATTCTATCCTCTTGGGTAGTATCATATTCCTCAGGGATACCCACTAATTTAAGTGGGACTACTCAAGGCATTAGGGACTGCTCAGTGTGAGTAGGGCTGGGACAATCTGGCCCATAATGCTAATAAAACTTTAATTCCATATCCCAGACATAAAAGAGCAAATTTATGTTGTGAATGAGAAAAAAAAACCTGAATGTTTTAATAAGATAAAATAATTTCCTTTAAGAACACTTACCAGTTGCAGTGAATAATCCAATGAAAAAATTCATGTTCCTGCCCCCCACTATGATCATCTCACTTGGTTTCCCTTTCTTCTGGTCCTTTTTGCTTTTCCAAGAAGCCCAAATTCCAATGGCTAAAGTTATTGCATAAAACACAATCAAAGCTACCAAGCCAGGTATATTCAGAGCCATTTTCTGCAGTTTATTCTGGACCACAGAGATAAATATGGATTCAGTAGTGCTCCCACACTACCAAAAAGAATTATGAGCCAAAATTTTGGTCAAGGTACTGGATACTATGTCTCAGTCTCCACCCTTCTTGAGGAAATATCCAATCCTGCCTTCTGGGTGGAAGTAGGGTGGGGTAGATAAGGGATTGGGACTAAGGCAAATCAGCATTTATGTGTTGTATAATGTCAGTCTGATATCAATGAGGGGAAATGTAATATTTTGTATGATATGCATTGGCATGTGAATAATCAGTATCCATTTTGCTTGGTTCTAGTTATGAGATCAGCACATATGTGGATGAGAATCTCATCTGAACAAAGTTGACTGAAATTAAAAAAAATTATAATAAAAAGAAATTCAGGAAAGAAAAAAATCAGTGATCAACTGAATGAGTAGCATTCCTTTATTCAAATCAAGCTCAAATCAGTTTGATTGCTAAAGGCAGGAGTGCAGACAGTGTTGCATCGTACCAAAAAACAACAGGTAACACAGCTGTTTCTCTGGAGAAGAATGTATTTAACAAACTCCTCTTAGAATGTTTCTCAGGTAATTAGAAAGATAAATCTTTCTTCGATCAATTTAAGAAGCTGTCCTTCAGACAGATAACAAACTTCCAATAGGAACCCCTTATATGGTAGGATGTGAGTAATTTATATAGTTTAGATGTCAGCGTTTTGGTTGATCTGTGGCTGAAATCCTGCTCTGGGCAGTAGACTTTCAGTCTTTCTCCTTCTGTCCATTGAGATATGATCCTTGATGCCAGGTAACATGTTCCTTCTTTATCCTAGAAGTAGATCCTTGATGGTAAATCAAAGATTGTTTCTTAAACAGTCCTTCATTTGCATTCTTAGCTGGAATTTATAAGTCCAAAACATCTTAACAGTTTCTTCTAAACACACCACCTCATGCAGAGATCAAGAGGCAGCAATTTTTTGAAACTCACATGGCACAGCTCAAAGATGACCTTTAGTTTAACAATACACACTAAGAACTAACGTACATTGATTGCGGCTGTGGAGAGTCTTGAAGAGAAAGACCTGAGGAGAACCTTGTTTTTTTTGTTTTTTTTATTATATCATTTTGTAAATAGTCCATCGGCAATCCCTGTGTGTACAGTGTTCTCAAAACATTCTGGAAGCAGTATGAAGCTGTCCTGATAGCACTGATAGCAGAATGAAGGCCAGTTCAAGGCCCTTCATGCTGCTGGGTTTGTGGCCCAAAAATCCTAATCTAACAGCAAACATTTTGTTTGAGTGAGAGACGTGTTCAAAGTGCAATTATATGAGAGGTTTTTAACTAAATTTTTAACAAAACAGATGAATTTGACATCAAACTGTAATATGAGAAATTCATTAGAAATAGCAGAGGAAGCAAGATTTGTGTAAACTTTGCTCCAATCTGACAGGGGGATTTGTACAAATAAAAATAGTGTGGTTGTTTGCATTTAAAAAAGAAAAAGCCTATGGCCAAATTCTGATACCTTTTCTTAGGCTGAATAGTACTCTAGTCTATTAGTAATCCTATTAAAATCTGGTACTTTTCAGCCTGAATAAGAGTATCAGAATTTGGCCCTAAATGTATAGATATAAAAAGCTAGGTGAGAAATACTGTACATTTTAAATATACATTTTCAGTGTGGTATGTTAGTAAGAGGCACTAACTTTCATCTTCATCATAGCATCTGCAAAGTCCTAGAAAGTGAAACTGTTCCAGGTAATGAATAGCCTGGTGAATCTGAGCTGTCTTCTCTTGCTTACTGAGTAGAGTTTTTCTTGCTGTGAAGAATTTTCATGTTACTTTTTGGATAAGTCACCAAGATCCAGCCTGTGTGGGCATTAGATCTAAATTCAGTGTCAAGAAATTGTATTTGCTGTATTTAAACATAACTTCTAGATTCATAGATTCCAAGGCCAGAAGGGACCATTGTGATAATCTAGTCTGACCTGCTGCATGACAATATCTTTTAGAAAAACATCCAATCATGAATTGTTGGTGATGGAGAATCCACCAGGACCATTAGTAAGTTGTTCCAATGGTTAATTACTCTCACTTTTTAAAATGTATACCTTATTTCCAGTCCAAATTTGTCTAGCTTCAACTTCTAGCCATTGGATCATGTGATACCTTTTTCTGTTAGATTTAAGAGTCCATTATTAAATATTTGCTCCCCATGGAGGTAGTTATAGACTGTAATCGTGACCCCTTAATCTTCTCTTTGTTAAGCTAAATAGATTGAGTTCCTTTAGTCTATCACTATTAAGTGTGTTTTCTAATTCTTTGTTCATTATCCTGGCTCTTCTCTGAACCCTCTCCAATTTGTAACAGCGGTTGCACTACTGCCAAATACAGAGGTAAAACAGCCTGTGAGCTGAACCCATATCCTTCCTATATGGTAAAAGCCAGCAAGAAAACATTAGACTTGCTGCTGGAGAAGATTTTTGTCAGAGCTGATTTAAAAATGTCTCCTCAATCCTGGAAAACATTGAAAAATGGGAAGGAAAAAAAAAAAGAATAAATTTTCCATGGACATTTTTTTTGGTGCAAATTTTAATACTCAAAAACTTTGGCCAAAACTGAAATATTTTGATTTAGAAATGCTGTCACAGTACTTCATGGGAGCTGTAGTTGTTGTGCCTCAAGCTCCTGTTCTCTATGAGCTGTTCACCATGATTCCCTTCTTGGAGACTGGAGGCAGTGCATCATGGGAATACTGACCATGGTGCATCATGGGAGATGTAGTCTGGCCAGGGAGCCCAGCCCATAGAAGAGAATTGGAATATGAGGCAACTGAACTACACTGCAGCATTTGCAAATCAAAATATTTCTGTGTTTGGATGAAATATTTTGGTTTTTGGGTGCTCAGTTTTTCAACAAAAAAATCTAAATTTTCAACAGAAAGCAGCCACTTTTAGTAGGAATTTTTTATCAACCCCCATTTTTCTGTTGGAAAACAGTTTTGATGGACATTTTTTTGCCAGCTCTAATTTTCAATGATTTGCTTCACAAGGGCAGTCTGCCAGCTGTCCCTGCATAAGCTGGGTGGTGCTGGGTAATCATAGAATATCAGAGTTGGAAGGGACCTCAGGAGGTCATCTAGTCCAACCCCCTGCTCAAAGCAGGACCTAATCCCAACTAAATCATCACAGCCAGGGCTTTGTCAAGCCTGACCTTAAAAACCTCTAAGGAAGGAGATTCCACCACCTCCCTAGGTAACCCAAGATCAAATGTCCAGGCTGATTCTCTTAGATCTCTCAGCTGCCTTTGATCCCTCTGGCCATGAGCAGAGCCAATTGCAGGATTGGAGCCTTAGGGGTTAATAACACAGCTGTAAAAATTCATTCTGTCTTGGAGCTGTACCAGCTTTCCAAAGGAGAGTGACTGCTCTTATTGAATCTGGCCAAATTAAAACCTAGGGGTCTCCAAACACTTTCTTTCCTTTCCACGCCCTCAAACAACTTAAACCGAGTGGTTTCTGACTATAAATAATGTGGCTAATGTTTAAAACAAATACAAAATATTTAAAGTACTGTATTGTCCTCCCTTTCTATTTAATCAGAGGTGACCTTTTAACCCTTTTTAAAAAAGGCACATGAGTACTTTGTGGGAAAAGTGGCTACTGTGCTCATGCATGGTAACTGTTTACAGAGAAGGGTTTAGACTTTGTTCACATGGAGAGCAGTATATATACTCACACAAGTGTCAAAGATCTACTTTTAGTGAGGGGGCTAAGGTTACTACTTTTACTGTCTCTAGGCAGATTTTATTTAGAGGATCTGGTCACACAGTGGGGTTTGGTACATATACACAACTATAAAAAATGTAGTTATTGGAGGTGAGGTTTAAAAAAAAATGTAACTGAGAAACACATTGTGCTGGGATGAAATTGCATCTCAAGGAGGAAAAGTAAGTCAAAGGTGATTTGCTTGCTGAAGAGTCTATTGCATAAGAACACTTAGCATTTGTACAGCAATTTACATTTTCAAAGAGCAGTAGAAATGTGAACTAATTTGTCAAATTAAAGAATTAAAGGCCAGATTTTAAGCTTTTGAAGTCAATGGCAGTTGTGCCTTGGAGGGCATAATTTAGCCCTAAGAAAAGTCTTTACCTTAGGGCTTGTCTACATTGGCACTTTACAGCGCTGCAACTTTCTCACTCGGGGGTGTTAAAAAACACACCCCATAGCGCTCCAAGTTTCAGCGCTGTAACGTGCCAGTATAGACAGTGCACCAGAGCTGGGAGCCGCGCTCTCAGCGCTGGGAGCTACGCCCCTCATGGAGGTGGGTTTTTTAGAGCTCTGGGGGAGCTCTCTCCCCGTGCTGGTGCCGCGACTACACAAGCCATGTTAAAGCGCTGTAGCAGCAGTGAAGATGTGCCCTTAGTCAAGAATTCTTGATTTAAGACCCAAATGCTTTCTTCTTTTCTGTTTAACTCTGAATATAGGCGACTCCTCTGTAGAAAGACTAAACCTCCTCTGTCCTTCAGAAGAACAGACTAAACAGTGTGTATCTCTTCTTGAGTCTTTAATTTCACCAATTTAGAAAACTTATTGTTTGATCATTTCTGTCCCTAGAACTTTCTTCTTTCTCTTTGTGTCTTTGCAGTGATATAAAGTTCCAAAATGGCTAATTCTGTTTAATCATCGTGTTTTACATATTTCTACACAAAAAAAAAAGTGTTCTTATCATAGTCGGTCACTGCTGTCTTGGAGGCAAAATCCGCATCTTCCTCCACTGTTTTTAGAGGGGCCCTTCCCTGTCTACTTTCTATTGGACCTCAGATACATACCAACATTGTTTTCAAAGGACTAGACAGTTGCATGATGGTGTACAGCATCTGTAGCTATATAAGCTAGGCTACAGTACAAGAGCAATCATTCCTAATGTTTCAAGGCATAAACTGATCAATTGCTTCCATTTAGGATCTCAAAGAACTTTATGAACACCAATGAATTAAGCCTCATGTGAAGAGAGGAAAAAACTTAATTCTCAATTTTATAGCTGGGAAAACCTGAGGCACACAGAACTGAAGTCACTTATCAAAGGGCACACAGGAAATCAGTGGCAAAGCAGGGAACAGAAAGACTATATTTTCCCCCTCAAATAGCAATGTAATATTACGCAATTAAGTACATTATGGGAAGGTTATGTCTTCCTCTGAAGCAACTAATCTTGGTCACTGTTGGAAGCAGGATGCTGCTGGAATACATGAACATTGGTCTGTTCCAGTATTGCAAATCCCTATGTCCCTACAATGTTTATTACAGACGATAGAATGTGTGGGGGTGCAAAGCCATCACTTGTGTGACAGCAATGAGGATGTTGTTACTGACTTTTAAACAAGTGAGGTTTGTGTGGCGAGCAGCTCACCGTATATCTCTGCTCCTCTGTGAGAAAAACATGACTCTGAAGCACTGACTTGTAGTTTCTAATACATCTGAACTTAAACAAGGTTTGGAGGCTAAATGTGGGTGGCCCAGACTGGTAATGGATATGGAAATGTCACCAGTAGGTCGCTGTGTCAAATTCAGTCTAGCTCAGAGCTTACTGAATGTTCCTGCCATCTGATATTTGCTTTGAGACACCCTTGTGAAATGAATGTGAGGTCTCAGTCCGGTTCTTAGTAGTGGATAGGTGTCCAGATCTTAAAAATCATTATCACAATTAATGCTAATTGCCTATTGTTGAAATCAATTGGATTTAATCTGAGCCTAGAAGAATAATACTAGGTGTGTATCACTAGCATGATATCTATGTCACATATGAGATTATGAGAAAAATGAATTTTAGCATTCTGCATATCTCAATGTCTCCTTCATCCCATAAATGCTCAGGGAGTACATAGAGTGACAGGTGCATACAGAAACAGATAAGATAATAAGGTCTCTGAAAAGTCATTTGGCTTGCAGGTAGCCAAAGAAGAGGAGTACATGTGTCAGGAAGCCATCTTGGCTCCTCCTGGCATACTAGTATCCTGGATCTGAATTGCTTTTTAATTTGTTAAGACAGAAAAATTTGTAACAGGTGGACTACAACCAGGGCCGGCTCTGGCTTTTTTGCCACCCCAAGCAAAAAAAAAAAAAAAGAACCTGCGGGGCGGCCGGAGCCAGGGTGCAGGGGGACTCCAGACATGCCCTGGGCAGTGGAGTGCGCGCCCCGGCTAGCGGGGGGGAGGGAGAGAGAGAGAAGGGGGGCGGCCAGGGCTTCCTTCAGCGGGGCGCTCGCCACGCGGCCCCTCCCTCCATGCCGCCTGCTGGGAGGGCTCCGCGCTGCTCCGGTCGGCGGGGAGGGAAGGACGCGGGCTGCCCTGCCAGGCTTGCTGCAGACCTGGCACCGGCTGGGGCAGACGGAGCGCGCAGCCCGCTCCCAGCAGGGCGCTCCCCTCCTCCGCGCCGCCACCCCCTACAGGGCGGCTGGAGCGGCAAACCAAAAAAAAAAAAAAAAAAAAGGATTGGAGGGAATGCCGCCCCTTAGAATCTGCCGCCCCAAGCACTAGCTTGCTCGGCTGGTGCCTGGAGCCGGCCCTGACTACAACCAATATGCCTTTATATAGCGCGTGACTGATAGGTTTCTGCTCAAGAAACCATCTTTTGATGATGACAGTTTTGACAGCTGTTATCACTAAGCTTCCTTTTATGAAGTACATTACCGAGCACGTTGTGATGAAGCAGCTTGGGTAATATCTGGTGTTCTTGGCCCCTTTAGGTATAGTTTGAGGCTTGAGTATGGCATAGAGACTGCATTAGTCTTCCTGGTTGACCTTCTTCTGTTAATAGAAGGACATCATAGAGTCTAAGGCCACAAGGGACCATTGTGAACATCTAGTTTGTTCTCCTGTATAGTGCAGACCATAGAAAATTCCCAAAAGAATTTAATAAGGCCCAAATGACTATTAAATAATAATAAGGCTCAAATCATTTCTAGGAACTTTTATTTTCTCCAAGTGCATTTCAGAGTCTGAATGTAGCTGTGGGTGAGCTTCAGCCTAGCAAGAAAAGTATAGTCCATTCAGAATGGAACATGCTTTTATTCAGTCTTTTATATAGAGTGCTGAGAGACGACACTGAGAAGTGAATAATAAATGCCTAATATAGACAGATATATCCTTACCATTTGACCTGTGTCACCTGCCCTCCATTGTAATGTGCAGATATGCTCAATGCAAAGCATCTGGTTATCTTCTTGAGCACTTGCACCATAAATTATAGATTACATGTCCCCACTTTGGTCTGTATTGTAAATGTGTGGCCTGGGGCAGGCCAGCAGTGGCTCATTGCCTCAGTTTCCCTCTTGGGTCCCCAGTAATTCTATTGAAGCATGACCTCTACTCCATCAACATAGTTTATTAACAAAACATAGTACAGATATATACACCAGAAGGATAAATACCAGGGAGGGAGAGTGGTTATTTAAGTTAAGCGCCAATGTGGACACAAGAACAAATGGATATAAACTGGCCATCAACAAGTTTAGGCTTTTGTAGGGGTTTGGCCGGGGCTCATCCCCCTCCAGGGCGGCGGGGAACCAGACCGCCTCGCTACTTAGGTCAGGTGAGTCGGGGAATTAGCCTGGCTGTGCGGCAAACAGTCAGCAGCTCAGGCCCTCAGGCAGGGGCTGAGCGAACAGTTTAATATTAGCAGGCCCAGGCCCTGGGTCAGGGCGGGGCAACAGACAGTCAGGAGCTCAGGCCCTCAGGCAGGGGCTGAGCAAACAGTTCAATAACCGGCCCAGGCCCTGGGTCAGGGCGGGGCGACAAACAGTCAGGAGCTCAGGCAGGGGCTGAGCAAACAAATAAGGTTAGGAGGCCCAGGTCCTGGCTCCGACCGGCCTGGGAGAGGGGGAGACGGCCACCCGCACGTTGGGTGGCAGGGGGGACACAGGCCCACCTACTCCACTGCGTCCCAGCCCGGGGCCCTAGCAGCAGCAGAAGACTCGCTGCTGCGTCAGTGGGGATCCTGGCCGCAACACACTGACATTGGCTCTGGGTGTGCTGTAGCCAGACTAGGGTCAGCTGCCCCAGGGCTACTTCCTACCTCCCCCTCTAGAGGTACCTGCGTCTGGACGGAGTCTTCCAAGGAATCAAGCACCATGGGCTCCTCTGGGTACCCGGCGAGTGGTAGGCTTGGCAGCTCCTTTGGGTAACTTGCCACAGGCAGGTTTACCAGCTTCTCTGGGGTCTGGTCGGCCGCAAACTGCAGGAGTCTCCCAATCGGGAGCTAGGCCACAGGCCTCTGGCTTCTCCGGCGGCCGGGCCTCTAGTGAGCTCTGGGGTTGGGCTTTTGTACTTCCTGTCCTGCGCCCTGACCTCTGGGAGGGCGGGTGCAAGCTCCACTGGCTCCGCCCACTTTGGCATCTGGAGGGGCTCATCCCCCTCTGGGGCGGCGGGGAACCAGGCCGCCTCACTACAGCTTTATATTAGGTGAAGGTTTCTAACCATCAGAGGAGTGAAGTTCTGGAACAACCTTCCAAGGGGATCAGTGGGGAAAAAAACCCTAACTGGCTTCAAGACCGAGCTTGATAAGTTTATGGAGTGGATGGTACAATTGCCTGCAATGGCATGTAGCCAATCTGCGAGTGCTAGCAGCAAATATCTCCAATGGCCAATGATGGGACACTAGATGGGGAGGTCTCTGAGTTACTACAGAAAATTCTTTCCCGGGTGTCTGGCTGGTCCGTGAATCTGAAAAGGTAACAGCTGCAGTAGGCCATACGTCCTGTATCCAGTTTAATGCTAACATCATTCCCATCAACCCAGCTGTCATAATGGTTACCAAATTAGTTATTATTTTAGATTTCTTAACTCCCATCTCAGGGATGCAAAAGGCTGATCCCACTCTACCAGTTTTTTCATCTTTAGATCTGTCAGTATATAGTCATCAATGGTGGCTCTGTTACTGTATTCACACTCGTACACTTTATCTGTTATATAGGACGACTCTTTCTTTCCCTTTATTTTATTATATAATTCTAAATCCACATCCAGAGGGACAATTTTCCCATTATAATTTACTGCCCCACAATCATAGATTTTAATCTCTCCTAGTTCTTCCTTTTCACTTAACTCTTTTACCCACATTTTAACCCTAGGAGCATGAAGGAGTTTATTGGATTGGGCGAAATGTTGTCTGCTTTATTCCCAAATTTCCTCGTATATTTGTCCAGTGTTCTTATCTGCACTATTTCCCTTCACTTCAGCCCAAAGTGTCAGATCTGACATTTTCATTCTTAAATTTCTCCAGTAGCTATCTACATTACACCCAGAGGTGTCCTAAGAAATGCACTACCTGCAATTCATAGCTCTTGAGCTTGAACTGACTCTAACTTTTTAGAGTAATAGCCGTGTTAGTCTGTATCCGCAAAAAGAATAGGAGTACTTGTGGCACCTTAGAGACTAACAAATTTATTGTAGCATAAGCTCACGAAAGCTTATGCTACAATAAATTTGTTAGTCTCTAAGGTGCCACAAGTACTCCTATTCTAACTTTTTAAGCTCCAATCCAGATGCAGAACTCAATGCTTGACACCCATAATCTATGACTGATCTTATTAACGCTCTATCTAACATCATCAGGACTTTCTTATCTGCTACCAGCAATAGAATCATAGAATCATAGAATCATAGAATCTCAGGGTTGGAAGGGACCTCAGGAGGTCATCTAGTCCAACCCCCTGCTCAAAGCAGGACCAAACCCAACTAAATCAGCCCAGCCAGTGCTTTGTCAAGCCTGACCTTAAAAACCTCTAAGGAAGGAGATTCCACTACCTCCCTAGGTAACCCATTCCAGTTCTTCACCACCCTACTAGTGAAAAAGTTTTTCCTAATGTCCAACCTAAACCTCCCCCTCCGCAACTTGAGACCATTACTCCTTGTTCTGTCATCTTCTATCACTGAGAACAGACTAGATCCATCCTCTTTGGAACCCCCTTTCAGGTAGTTGAAAGCAGCTATCAAATCGCCCCTCATTCTTCTCTTCTGCAGACTAAACAATCCCAGTTCCCTCAGCCTCTCCTCGTAAGTCATGTGCTCCAGCCCCCTAATCATTTTTGTTGCCCTCCGCTGGACTCTCTCCAATTTATCCACATCCTTCTTGTAGTGTGGGGCCCAAAACTGGACACAGTACTCCAAATGAGGCCTCACCAGTGCTGAGTAGAGGGGAATGATCACATCCCTCGATCTGCTGGAAATGCCCCTACTTATACAACCCAAAATGCCATTAGCCTTCTTGGCAACAAGGGCACACTGTTGACTCATATTCAGCTTTTCGTCCACCGTAACCCCTAGGTCCTTTTCTGCAGAACTGCTGCCCAGCCATTCGGTCCCTAGTCTATAGCAGTGCATGGGATTCTTTCGTCCTAAATGCAGGACTCTGCACTTGTCCTTGTTGAACCTCATCATATTTCTTTTGGCCCAATCCTCTAATTTGTCTAGGTCCCTCTGTATCCTATCCCTACCCTCCAGCGTATCAACCACTCCTCCCAGTTTAGTGTCATCTGCAAACTTGCTAAGGGTGCAGTCCACACCATCTTCCAGATCGTTAATGAAGATATTGAATAAAACCGGCCCCAGCACCGACCCTTGGGGCACTCCACTTGATACCGGCTGCCAACTAGACAAGGAACCATTGATCACTACCCGTTGAGCCCGACCATCTAGCCAGTTTTCTATCCACCTTACCGTCCATTCATCCAGCCCATACTTCTTTAACTTGCTGGCAAGAATACTGTGGGAGACTGTATCAAAAGCTTTGCTAAAGTCCAGAAATAGCACATCCACTGCTTTCCCCTCATCCACAGAGCCGGTTATCTTATCATAGAAGGCAATTAGGTTAGTCAGGCATGACTTGCCCTTGGTGAATCCATGCTGACTGTTCCTGATCACTTTCCCCTCCTTTAAGTGGTTCAGGATTGATTCCTTGAGGACCTGTTCCATGATTTTTCCAGGGACTGAGGTGAGACTAACTGGCCTGTAGTTCCCTGGATCTTCCTTCTTCCCTTTCTTAAAGATGGGCACTACATTAGCTTTTTTCCAGTCNTGGAGAAGCAGGAAGGGGTAGCGATCCGAGGGCTTGATGAGTCTCGGCAGTCTCTCCGTCACATCTTGAATCAAGCACCATGGGCTCCTCTGGGTACCCGGCGAGTGGTAGGCTTGGCAGCTCCTCTGGGTAACTTGCCACAGGCAGGTTTACCAGCTTCTCCGGGGTCTGGTCGGCCGCAAACTGCAGGAGTCTCCCAATCGGGAGCTAGGCCACAGGCCTCTGGCTTCTCCGGCGGCCGGGCCTCTAGTGAGCTCTGGGGTTGGGCTTTTGTACTTCCTGTCCTGCGCCCTGACCTCTGGGAGGGCGGGTGCAAGCTCCACTGGCTCCGCCCACTTTGGCATCCGGAGGGGCTCATCCCCCTCTGGGGCGGCGGGGAACTAGGCCGCCTCACTACAGCTTTACATTAGGTGAAGGTTTCTAACCATCAGAGGAGTGAAGTTCTGGAACAACCTTCCAAGGGGATCAGTGGGGAAAAAAACCCTAACTGGCTTCAAGACTGAGCTTGATAAGTTTATGGAGGGGATGGTACAATTGCCTGCAATGGCATGTAGCCAATCTGCGAGTGCTAGCAGCAAATATCTCCAATGGCCAATGATGGGACACTAGATGGGGAGGTCTCTGAGTTACTACAGAAAATTCTTTCCCAGGTGTTTGGCTGGTCCGTGAATCTGAAAAGGTAACAGCTGCAGTAGGCCATACGTCCTGTATCCAGTTTAATGCTAACATCATTCCCATCAATCCAGCTGTCATAATGGTTACCAAATTAGTTATTATTTTAGATTTCTTAACTCCCATCTCAGGGATGCAAAAGGCTGATCCCACTCTACCAGTTTTTTCATCTTTAGATCTGTCAGTATATAGTCATCAATGGTGGCTCTGTTACTGTATTCACACTCGTACACTTTATCTGTTATATAGGACGACTCTTTCTTTCCCTTTATTTTATTATATAATGCTAAATCCACATCCAGAGGGACAATTTTCCCAGTATAATTTACTGCCCCACAATCATAGATTTTAATCTCTCCTAGTTCTTCCTTTTCACTTAACTCTTTTACCCACATTTTAACCCTAGGAGCATGAAGGAGTTTATTGGATTGGGCGAAATGTTGTCTGCTTTATTCCCAAGTTTCCTCGTATATTTGTCCAGTGTTCTTATCTGCACTATTTCCCTTCACTTCAGCCCAAAGTGTCAGATCTGACATTTTCATTCTTAAATTTCTCCAGTAGCTATCTACATTACACCCAGAGGTGTCCTAAGAAATGCACTACCTGCAATTCATAGCTCTTGAGCTTGAACTGACTCTAACTTTTTAGAGTAATAGCCGTGTTAGTCTGTATCCGCAAAAAGAATAGGAGTACTTGTGGCACCTTAGAGACTAACAAATTTATTGTAGCATAAGCTCACGAAAGCTTATGCTACAATAAATTTGTTAGTCTCTAAGGTGCCACATGTACTCCTATTCTAACTTTTTAAGCTCCAATCCAGATGCAGAACTCAATGCTTGACACCCATAATCTATGACTGATCTTATTAACGCTCTATCTAACATCATCAGGACTTTCTTATCTGCTACCAGCAATACTTTTAAGTAGATTAATCCTACCTTTACATTTGTTTATAATACTTTCTATACTTCCAAGTAAGTTTATTATCAAACCATATACCCCAAAATTTAAAGCTGCGTGCACCTGTTCTCCATAAAGATATAAATACACCCATCTTTAATCTTTCTGCTAGTAAAGTTAATTCCCTTTGTTTTAGCCTCTCTGGGTCTCTTTCTCACCGGGTCTCCTATAGGCCCCAGGTACTGCCCTGCCCACTTATTTGGCCCATCTGGGAGCACCTGAACTGGAACAGGAGAGCTGAGCCCAGTTTCATATAATGGATCAGCTACTCAGTTACAGGCCTGAGCTCTAGACACACGCAAACCCCAGGGGACTGTGTTCTTACTCAGTCCCCTAGCTCCCTTTGGAGACGATCACAGCCAAGGTTCCCATCAGGATCTGGGGCAACCAGATAGCAAGTGTGAAAAATTGGGACGGGGTGGGGGATAATAGATGCCTACATAAGAAAAAGCCCTGAATATAGCGAGTGTCCCTTTAAAATCAGGACATCTGGTCACCCTAGCACAAATCAAACTAGAAAATACCTTTAGAATAATATTTAATATTTACAGATATTCATAAAACAAATGATCCCATGGTGGATAAGACAAACAAATAGTGATTTACATGAGCACATACATGTTACATTAAACACCTCTAATGCAGGAGAACTTGTAACAAAGAGATTACAGAAATACACTTAGCTTTTCTTATTTATGCTAGAGATCAGACATGTCAGTTTCTTTCTCTGAGTGCTGGCACAAGCAGGGCTGACTTGAGCATAGAGACGGTCACCAGGCAGCAAAACCTTCACTGACTGTTTATGTGAGCTGATCAGGATGGACGTTTTAGGCTTGTTAAGGTCAGCAGAACCCCTGGAGCTGGCACGTGTCTGCTGGATTCTCTCTCTCACACTCTGAATACATGCTTGTGTAATCGCTGATCTGCCTCACTGACCCCTTTACGTGAGGGAATTGTTTGGGTTTTGGTTGATCTCCTGGCTACACCAGTTCTTAATAATGACATCGCACTCGGAGTTGTCCGAGGTCATAGAAACTGTCTTCAACAGCCATGTGGATTCTGACTATCTGAATTGAGGGGCTGCCATCTTCCCTTTGATGTCTGGTTGCCTGGCTCTAACAGACTATTCCTGGGCTTGGAGAAGATCTGGTCAAATAAGCCACAAAGTAGTTGGCATATATTTTTGTGAATAAAAGTGTTGGGTTTGGTTCACAGTCATGTACAGGACCCTAATATTAATCATTCTCAAGTATTTGAGTGGCTACTGGGAATTCATTTAAACTTCATGATTGCTGAAGGTTTCAGAAATATGCGTGTAATGCACTGGCTGTGGTGTGTGTTTGTGTGTGTGATTGTGCCTCCCTCTAATAGCTGGCCCCAGCAATTATAACAGCCTGCTGCATACTCACAGCTGAAGGAGTTACTCCTTCAGGTAAAATGGTAGAGCCTGTGGGTTTGGTGCTAAAAGACCTAGGTTTCATCCCCACTAGGGTTGCCAACTGTCTAATCACACAAACCCAAACACCCTTGCCCTGCCCCCTGCCCCACCCCTTCTCCGAGGCCCCACCCCCACTCACTCCACCCCCCTCCCTCTGTTGCTCACTCTCCCCCACCCTCACTCACTTTCACCAGGCTGGGGCAGGGAGTTGGGGTGCAGAGGAGGTGCGGGCTCTGGGAGGGAGTTTGGGTGCGGGGTGCAGGATCTGGGCTGGGGCAGGGGGTTGGGGTGTGGGAGGCAGTGAGGGGTGTGGGCAGCACTTACCTCGGGCGACTCCCGAAAGTGACCAGCAAATCACTCTGGCAGCGGCTTTTAGGTAGGGGTGGGGGCAGGGAGGCTCCGTGCACTGCCCCACCCGCAGGCACTGGCCCCGCTGCTCCCATTGGTCGCAGTTCCCGGCCAATGGGAACTGCAAAGTAGGCGCTCAGTGTGGGGGCAGTGTGCAGAGACCCCTTGCCCTGCTCCAAGGGCCGCAGGGACATGCCGGCCGCTTCAGGAAGCAGTGCGGGGCGAGCAGCACTAAGGCCATGTCTGGAGAGTTGAGTAGTGCAAGGAAAGGGGAATCAGTGGCTTAAAGTCAGGCTAGGGTCAGGCCAGCTGGCCTAGGAGAGGACCTTCATGACAGCTTGTGTAGGGTGGGGCAGACACATGGACCTGCGTGAAGAGGAGAGGTGGGTGAAAGGAGCTGGTTGCTAGCAGGTTCTGTCTGCGTAAACTAATGGCTGCAGCACAGTGGCTGTGAACCATTTGATCACACACTGGCTGTGAAGCACTGCTGAAGTGCTAGGAACAAAGGCCTGAATTCTCAGTTACACTATGGCCCCTTAGTGTAACCGAGAATCAGGCTCAAAGGGTTTAATACACTAGAAGCACGTTCATATAGGTCACTGTACAGCAGCTGCACATTTCTCAGGACATGACAATAAGCCACCCATTTAAACTGTTAAATGTGAGATAATCTGCAGTGCGTTTTCATGCAGTGAAAGGACAAAATTTACACCATTTAGCCAAAGAAAGCACCGCATTTTATTTCATTTTTCAGCAGTTTTAAAATAAAAAGATTGCTGCAGTAAAAGGGACAGTAGTACTGTGAACCGCATCTCTGATCATAGCCCCTTGCATACTTCACTGCATGTAACAGGTGGAACTTTTGGAGCCACTTACAGGATTTGGATGCATCCAAATCCTTTATTTATGTTTGAAAACCTTGGCTAACCGGTGTATTTCTCTCATGCATTTTATTTAAGAGAATATGCTTTAAAACATGATGGGCAAAAATTTCAAATATTGGTGCTTAAGTTGCACCCCCTAAAATACACCTGTTGCCTGAACATAACCAGCATTTATTTGTTCAAATGAGGGATCTGCATGCATATGTCAGGTGACAGCACGAGTGACCGGATACTTCTGTGTGCAAATTCCTAATGGGCACAGGGAAAAATGCCCATTTGTGTGATCAAATGCCATAGTCAAAACATTTTTGAAAGAGGAAACAAAGGTTCCTCCTTTCGCAAAACAGATCCAAAGTAACCTAACTTTACAGTTATGCAGTTTTGAAGAGCTTCTGCTATATATGTAAAATATCTTACTACTTTTTGTCTTAAGCAGAAGAATCAGTGGCAATTGTAGGAATTAACCTTTGAAGTGGCCAATAAAATGACAAAGAATTCACTCCTGAAATCACAGACTTTACCAATCACACGGATTTAGCATTTAGGGCTTGATCTCACACTCAGCACTTTGTAGGATCAATGCTTGCTGTAGCACTGAGGATGATGCCATTTGGTGCCTTTCGGGGCTAGCTTCGGTTTCTCAGAAAAGCGTGCACAAGAATGATCAGAAATGCAATTTAAAAAACAACAACAACCGAGTATGAAAATGTTCTACACTAGGATGTGCATATCAGACTCCCCAGGAAGTGAGTCTGAAATTTTTAGGAGGCTAGTTATTGGCTAGTGCCTTGCATGTTGGGCCAAATGCATCTCCAGTGCTACCCCATGTGCAACATTATTACCTTTGAAGTGCTGATTTTCAGTGGTGCATTGGCACTTTACAGACCACCACAGCCTCCTACAGCACACACAGAAGTGTAAGTGGAGGCTGGCTCCACAGAGGTTAAAGCAGGTTAGATACTGGCCAACTGCTTGCTACACAGGGCCTCCACGTGCTACAAATATTGGAACTACACCTCTACCCCAATATAACGCGACCCGATATAACACGAATTCGGATATAACGTGGTAAAGCAGTGCTCTGGAGGGGAGGCGGGGGCCGGGGCTGCACACTCCGGCAGATCAAAACAAGTTCGATATAATGCGGTTTCACCTAACGCGGTAAGATTTTTTGGCTCCTGAGGACAGCGTTATATCGGGGTAGAGGTGTATTTAAGCAACATCGCTACTGCTAGGTCCTGAAAATACCCTTTCTGAGCCAGACCTTTAAATGACTGAAGATCAGTGCTTATGTACCAAGGTCATAGAAATAGACAGAGCATGACCTGAAGATGAGCTCTGTGTAAGCTCGAAAGCTTGTCTCTCTCACCAACGGAAGTTGGTCCAATAAAAGGTATTACCTCACCCACCTTGTCTCTCTAATATACTGGGACCAACATGGTTACAACGACACTGCAAACATAGACAGAGCATTGCCAGAGAATCCATTCCAGTTTTACAAAGGGCCAGGACAGGGTTTGGGGAGCATTAATGAGCATCTTTAGACATCCAACCAGTGTGGATGAGTTCAGTAAAGCTGATAAATCTTTATATTGGCAATGATTACATTCAGTCCAGATTCCCATATAAAACAGTCAGCACTTCAAAGTGACATACTTGCTACACAGGGCAGCACTTACGGGGTAAGCAGTGAATTTTAATTGGAGAATGTGTGTGATTGAACGTTTATATATGCCAGGCACTCTTGAAAAGACAGCATCATGTTGCCAGTACCAGAGACTTAGCCTGTGTACTTAGAGGAGACAAAAAAGAATCTTTGACCTCAAAAGTTCTACATAATCCACCCCCTCTCATCCAGATATCTTTATAAAATATTCTGGAGTTGTTCTGAAACTCCTGAACATCTCGGGGTCCCTCTGTCCTCACAAATACAGCACAACACATTATGATTATACATGAATCCCCGCAGGTCTATGCTTGTCACTAGCATTCCTTGTAGGTGATTTACATTCCAGCAATATGTGTCTGAAAGGCAAGGAAGGAAAGAATGTCAAGTTAATTAAAGTTCCAGATGGATATCAGGCTTGCTACAGGAATCTTATTAAGTTAAAATAAACGGCAAAAAAACCCCACAACCTCCTTGTGGAGAGAAATCAAAATGTAAAGGTGTTTTTCTTGCAAAAGAAGAGACTTGCAAGCCAAGAAAAGATTTCTGCCTCATTACAACCCACAGATAACATGACCCTGAAACCTGTATGTCCATAGATGGGCTTTAATCCCTACATTTTGAAAAGTGACTTGTGACTTTGGGTGCTTCAGTTATTGAGTGCCCACCCTGAGACACTTGCTTTTCAGAGGGTGGGTGCTAAGTATTGTCTGAAAATCAGATATTTTTATGTAGCTCAAATTCAGTACCTGCAAATTGAGATTCCCCAAATCACTAGTCGCTTTTGAAAAGGTAGTCCTAAATAACCACAGCATCAGAACCTTTGTCCCCTCCATGTGGGAATAAATAGTGTTATGTTTTTTAAATGGGGCATTACTTTTTATTATTTGTCCAACTATTTAAAAAGTCCTTGAGATTTGCATCATTTGTTTACATATCTGATATTATACACTATCAGGACAATTTACTGTGGTTCTGTCAAAAGTGGGGCTAAAATTATCATAGAGTCTGAAAAATACTAGTAAAAATAATATTTACTTTGTGATATCTTACATCAAATACTCACCTTTCTTTTCCTCATGCATGTGCCACATATGAATCCAATAAGTCCATTGATGACTTGAATAAAGCAAAGAACAGCTTCAATTGTACCAATCCCCAAGAGAAGAGAGAACAAGACAATATTCCACATAATAATGTTTTCAGGTTTTTTGCAAATGCTCCATGTTGTCTGATTAAACAAATAATTGTCTCTGTAAGTAGAAAAAATAATTGACAACTTATTATGAAGAGTGATTCAAAAAGACTTCATCTGTTAAGAGCTGTACCTCAAAGATTGGGCCTGATTCTCTCCTTGGTATCTTTAGAAGTCATTTGCAAAGTGTAAAGTGAATGTTAAACTCTAACATAGTGGTCTGGTAGCATATTATACCCACTTTGCAAAGGGGTAATTGACAACTTAAGGTTCAGGGCCATGGAATATTAGGCTTGCATTATATGGCTGCCTGCATAAGATCCTGTGTTTTGTTTCAGGACAATTTTAATGGCAAAATACAGAAGTCCACAGCATATCAAAAATGTGCCCATAATCTGTTGCAATATCTCACCCAGTTTCATCAGAATTCTCCAGTCTACTTTGCAAGATGTTGTCAGCGTTCACTTGCAAAAAGCTAATGGAGAGATTTTTGCATTGCTTTTCAGAGGGATGTGGGAGAGGGCTCAATTTGGCAGATTTCCATCCATCTGTGTGATGTTTTAGCCATGTGACTCCCTTTGACTTTAATAGGCGTCAAGGCTCAAATCTCATACAGGCCCGTGAAAGTATTGCACAGCTATCACACAAGTCTGGTCAATAGTGCAATAGACACAAAGCACCCATGTCCTCCAAAACAAAAGCAGGCAGCTTCCCAGAGAATGAGCCAGAGAACTTGGACCAAGTGAAGGATGGCTGGGGCCTGCTCACTCAGAATAATACAGATTCAGGATTTGATAGCGCAGAACATCAATTCATTTCAGAAAAACCTAGATTTGCTGTTAGAAGGGTGCAAAAATTGGCCCTTGCAATTTGGAAGAGTCAGTACATCATACTTACGTCGATGTGTCATTCCGGAAAGGGTAGATGTATTCTCCATCACCAGTGTCACAAAGAGGGCCACTAATCAATCCCAAGGATGAGATGACCACACAATATACCCCTCCTGCAGCTCCCAGCGCAGCCAGCATCACAGAGAGCAGCATCTGAAAGGGAGAAGGCCCTGAACATCATCTCTGTGGATACAGAGTATTATGGACACCTCAGACTGTGAATGGAAAGGGAATCCCTCTTTATCTGTTTTGCACTTTAGGCAATAAATAATAACAACCGTAATTTGGGGCCTGCTTCACTGTGGCAGGAATTTGAAGTTGTTAGTTTTTTTGCCCCCACTGCTCCCTTTGGAAGGCTATTTCAGAACATAAGAATGGCCATACTGGGTCAGACCAAAGGTCCATCTAGCCCAGTATCCTGTTTTCTGACTGGCCAATGCCGGGTGCCTCATAGGGAATGAACAGAACAGGTAATCATCAAGTGATCCATCCCCTGTCACCCATTCCCAGCTTCTGGAAAACTTCACTCCTCTGATAGTTAGAAATCTTCGTCTAATTTCAAGCCTAAACTTGTTGATGGCCAGTTTATATCCATTTGTTCTTGTGTCAATGTAACTCTGATAGACCCCGGTCATTGGCGGGTGGGATCCAACCTGGGACCTCTAAAGCAGAGGTAGGGAACCTACGGCCCGCGGGCGGGATCCGGCCCGCTGCTTCATTTCATCCAGCCTGCCGCAAGTCTCCCCCTCCTGCACCCAAACTCCCTCCCAGACCCCGCACTCCCACCCACACCCCAACCCTCTGCCCCAGGTTGGAACCCCACACACACCCAAACTCCCTCCTGGAGCCCGCACCCTGAACCTCCTCCCGCACCCCAACCCCCTGCCCCAGCCCTGAGCCTGCTCTTGCACTTCAAACCCCTTGGCCCCAGCTCATAGCCTCCTCCTACACCCCAAACCCCTCCTCCTCAGCCCCACCCCAGAGCCCTTATCCCCAGTTGGAGCCCTTACCCCATCCTGCACCCCAACCCACTGCCCCAGCCCAGAGCCCCCTCCTCCAACCTGAACCCCTCATTTCTGGCCTCACCCCGGAGCCTAGGGGAAGCCTCGAGCCTCTGTGCCCTCCCGTGGGGCTGGAGTCATGAGCGCCGGCTCACCCTGCTGCGGAAAGAAGCCCCGAGCCTCTGCACCCCACCTCAGGGCTGTATGTAACCCACGACTGACTTTTTCTGTGGCTCAATGACCCCTTATAGAAAAAAGGTTCCCCACCCCTGCACTAAAGCTTAGTGCAGGAGCCTCTACTGGAGAGGTCTACAATCTGGGGGTGTGCCCCCTGGGGGAGTGCAGAGTAATGTTCCGGGGTGTGTGGCTGGGGCTTGGACCAGCCCCCCAGGGCAGCGGGGAGCACTGCCCAGCTCCACTTCTGGCTCTGGCCCTGTGCCCAGGGTCCCGGCTGCTGGCCCCATGTCCGGGGTCCTGCCTGCTGGCCCCATGCCTGGGGATTGGCTCCCAGCCATGGCTACCGGCCCTGTGCCCAGGGTCCCGGCTGCCCATCCTGCGCCTGGGGCTCTGTGCCCAGCTTCGGCTGCAGGCCTTGGCCTCTGGCCAAGGATCAGCCCCCAGCCGAGGGTCCACTCCAACCCCCAGCTTTGGCCCCAGCCTTGGCCCACTTACCCCTGCCCACATCCCCCCTCTCCCAGAGCCATGGGCCCGCTCCCGCCTCCATGGGGGGTGTGAGGACGGGGTAAGAGGGGACATGAGGTAAAAAGTTTGGGGACCACTGCTCTACTGCATGAGTTAAAAGCTCCTAGCCAAGGCTGTAGCAGACTCATTAATCTCTAGGTGGTCTAGGTGCCACTAGAGGGGGAGAGAGCACCACACCCTACAGGCATGGGTTACATCAACATTAGCACTTAAATAATTCCTTTCCCTACCAGGTATTTATCCCTCTGATGTATTTCGAGAGCAATCATATCTCTACTCAGCCTTCATTTTATTAGGCTAAACAAGCCAAGCTCTTCTCATAAGGTAGGTTTTCCATTCCTCTGATCATCCTAGTAGCCCTTCTCTGTGCCTGTTCCAGTTTGAATTCATCTTTCTTAAACATGGCATATCAGAACTGCACACAGCATTCCAGGTGAGGTCTCACCAGTGACTTTTTTAATGGCAATAACACTTCCCTATCTCTACTGGAAATACTTCACCTGATGCACCCTAGGATTGCATTAGCCTTATTTATGGCTGCATCACATTGGCGGCTCATAGTTGTCCTGGGATCAACCAATACACCCAGGTCTTTCCTCTCTTCTGTTGCTTTCAACTGGTATGTGCCCAGCTTATAGCAGAAATATTCACTGTTAGTCTCTAAGTGCATGACCTAGTACTTTGCACTATTAAATATTATTCTATTTCTATTACCCCGAATGTCAAGGTCCTCCAAATCTTCTGGTATGATATTCCGGTCCTCCTTCGTATTGGCTATATCTCCCAACTTTCTGTCATCTGCACATTTTATTAGCACACTCCCACTTTTTGTGCCACGGTCATGAATGAAAATGTTAAATGATTGGTCCCCAAACCAATCCCTGAGGAACTTCACTAGTAACCTCCCTCCAGCCTGACAGTTCACCTTTCAGTATGACCCATTGTAGGCTGTAATGTCAAACTAACGGGCCTGTAATTTCCAAAATCACTTTTCCCCCTTTCTTAAAAATAGGTACTATATTAGCAATTCACCAGTCAGAGGGTATGACCCCCAAATTTATGGATTCATACCTGAAGGGACCTCCTTGGTCATCGAGTCCAGTCTCCTGCTTTTTCAGGCAACCCCATCAGATAATCCCAATCATAAATTTATCAAGCTCTATTTTAAAACTAATTACGTTGTTTCCCCCACTATTCCTATTGGGGGGCTGTTCCAGAACCTCCCTCCTCTGATGGTTAGAAACCTATTTCTAATTTCCAGCCTAAATTTATTCATGGTAAATTTATACCCATTTGTTCTAGTGCTAGTGTAACCCACACCCCTTCTGGGTGTGGTGTTCTGTCCCATCTAGTGCCACCAAGACCACTTAGAGAGCAATTAATGAGTCTGCTCTCAGCCTTAGCTAAGAGCCAGTTGGCTTTTAGCTCATGCGGTAGAGGCTCATGCTTTAAGCTCCTAGAGGCCCCAGGTTCGATAACACCCACCAACAACCGGGATCTGTCGGCATTACATTAGCACTGTCCTTTAGCTCAAGTAGTTCTTCTCCTTCCCTGGTGTTTACCCCTTGATGGCTTTAATTGTCTGGGGTTCCATAGCAGATACGCCAGTGGTGGCAGCCCATAAGACTGATTCACTGCATCTCCTGGGTTCCCTCAGCTGGCCACTTTTAATAATCTAAAAGTATATGGTTGCTGTTTGTATATGGAAAACTTTTATAAGTGGTGCTACCAGTGGTGCCCTTAATTAGGGTTGCCTAATACTTCCTGCTATAAGATGTAGTTTTGGTTCCTTATAACTTTGCCAAACTTTAACCATTTGGGATAAAAAATTTCATGTTGGGTGTCTGGCTCAGCCTGGATTTATTTATTAGAAAGTTTTGGATAAAATGGTTCAGCCAATTCCAGGAACAACATTAGGGAAAATACATTGTTTTTCCACCGTGACTGAGCATGCTCCATGCTGGGGCTGCAGGGGCGGAGCAGGAATTTCACTGCAGCTGCTCCTCTGAGCTACTGGGGGCTGCTGTGGTGCCACCAGGAAGATTGTCTGTCCAGTGATCTTAATGCTCCAGTTGCATTGGTGGTGGAGGAGAAGGAAGTAGCTTTGTGGTGGAGACTTACAGAAGCTGGGGAGGGAGATGAAGACTAAGACAGGAAGGGGCAGAAGGGGAAGGGTCTTTAGCCACTAGAGAACTCTCCAGTCCAGAACATGGAATCGAACTTTGGATTCCTGAGTTTCAATGTTCTCTGCTGTCAGCAAATATCTGTAAAACCCACTGGCAAAATGTGTCTCATTTTCCTTGAGTGGTTGATCTACATAGAGGATGTCAACCTACTACTGCTATTGGTTACTGCCTTAGGTCAAATGGCAGAGGTTTGTGTGGTAGATCTAAAGGTTCCAAACCTATTGGTGAAACATGTGGAGGTTATTATGGTTTCACATGATGACATTTCTGGGGTTTTTTTTCCAGTTTGCTTTTTTTTAAATGTAGGAAGCTACAAAAAATTTACATCCAAAGATTGAAACGTGAAGCACTCAGAAATTAGGAAATGCCAGAATTGAGGTTGCAATTCTTAATTTGGCCCCCTTGTGCATTATGATATATAGCAGAGAAGTTTTATGGTATGTTACTTCTGCATCATGAGGCATGAGACCCTGGCACTGTCCTCACATGAACAGGCACAGGAAAGGGGCTAGGCTGTGCCACCCTAGAGGATGGTATAGTTTGCCAACTACCCCTGTTCACCAGCAAACTGGAGCAGTGATTTGTTCCACTTGGAGTGGGGTAGTGCTGCTTTGTCCCACTCCACTCTATACTTATTATTGTGGCTAAATGGCCCAAATCTGTCCTTGGGATAGGTATTAGTTTATATAAACAGCTCCAATATATGAACATTCTTGCTTGCTAGTTGAGGCTGCTCCTGTGATGGGGTCAATCAATCATAGGCCAAGCACAGGGATTCTGCAAGTCAAGCCCTATTTCTGTATTGGGGGGATTGGACTGTCAGTGGTTGTGTGCTTTGTGCCTTTCCATCTGCTCAGCTCCCACTTAAGGGTTGTTGTTCACGGATCATAGTGATTGGCCTTTTCAGCATGTAAATTGTTGCTTACCCCACATCTGTTAGCGCAACATCCAGCTCCACCTGCGCCCAGCATCATAAATGCTGGCAAAATAACCTGTAAGTTAAGAACATATTGAATTAATGTGTGAAGTCTCCATGTACTCAGCTTTGGTTGGACAACAATGTATGAATTAAGTGGAGTCATAGGATTAAGCTACTTTAGCTTCTTCTGGCTCTTCACTGTGTGTTACACCAACTGAGTCTCTCTTGCGCACTGGAAGAGTGACTTTAGGTAGCTCTATGGTATTCCAACTGACTCTAAGGAAGTTCAGTACAGTATTAAGGGGACTAAAGGATAGATTCACAGCTAGTGTAAAGCAATGTAACTCCATTGACTTCAGTGGAGCTACACCAGTTTACACCACTTGAGAATCTGGTCCTAAATTAGAGTGAGGGGATTTAAATTGCACCATCTTACTCATCATCCCTGAATTTGACCTTTTGTGTTAGACCACAGGAAGGTGCAAACAACACAATTCAGTCAACACCCTTTGAGCTCAGCTCAGTTTGATCCATGGTAATTATTAGCTGGAGTCAAGTTGATAGGGTGTAGCCAGCAGTCCCGTCCATGACTGTGCCATGGCAGGATGTCCTATCATGCCACATAGAGTCTCCCTAGACCAGTGGTTCTCAAACTTTAGTAACTCGAGGACCCTCTTTTTTATTTTAAAATTTTGCTGGGGACCCCCAAGTCCCCCGCTCAGCCCCAGGCCCCACGCCCAGTCCACCGCTTCCGCCAAGGCCCTACCTTTTCCCGCCCCTGCTCCACCCAGGCCCCTCCTCTTTCCTGCCTCTTTCCACCCCCTCCCCCCGAGCGCCCCCATCCTCTCTCCTTCCCCTCCCTCCCAGCGTCTCCTGCACGCCGGGGGTGGGTGGAGGGGAGGGAGGGGCAGCTGTTCTCTGGTGTGCAGGAGGTGCTGGGAGGGAGGGGGAGGAGTTGAGGGAGGAAGGGGGAAGAGTTGATCAGCGGGGCCCACGGACCCCATGGAGAACCCTCATGGACCCCCAGTTTGAGAAACGCTGCCCTAGACAACACTGGTTGTAGAACTACACGGTCTGTCTGTGTGCAGTAACCAGCATAAAGAATCCCCCTTTATGTTCATAAAACAGCTGAGTCCACTGTTGTTTGTGTAACTCTTTCATGCAGCAACATGGGAGAGAAAAGCATTTAACTGTGGCTGTCAAACCAGGGAATGGAAAGAAGGACGGACTCGGGGGCAGGTGGAGTACTTGAAACTCTTTTTTTTTAACTGTCTAGATTTCAGCCTGACAGTGCCCCTTTAACAGCTCATAGCAACACTTCCACAAGTGCTATGGGCAGAAAGGGAAGAATATAATGTCCATTGTAACTGAACCTCAGTGGGGAATTTATGTGAACAGAATGAAAATACGTCTGTTGGAATTTGGCTAGGACATTGGGATTAAAAAAATCCTCCTGTTGCGAAAAGTGCAATGAGGTAGTCAACAGTGCAACCCCAGCAACACAGTGTCCTCTAGTACCCTGCTCAGTCATTTTAGAGTATTGACTGAGAGTCAAGAGTGCCATCTACTGAATCAGCAGCCCTGCTTCCCTCGCTACGCTTGTTTTCCTTGAAGGCCTCCTCGCCAGTCTGTGAGTGGGCTATTTTGTCTCTGCTTGGAGCAAGTTCATTTGTTTGGAGTGCAGGGCTTGTTTGCTGCGTCTCGTTTTTTTGAGCATCTGTAACTTCCTGCCTTTTGGGGTTAGAATGAAAATCTGCCAGTACGCTGGTGTCAGTGAGGTGGGGTCTATGTGTTAGGTGGGGCTCAGTCACTTCACAATGGTGCCATTCTACGCGCAGATTGACTCATGATGAGTTTGCAGCATTGAGCACTCGGAACAAATGAGTCATTCTTCCTTTCTTTAAATGTCTGAATTTGCAAAATAAGGAAATTGAGGGGTTTTAAGCAAAATAAAGCTGGCTACTAAATGGGAAGATTGTTCTTATGGTTCAGGCACTGGTGTGGTACACAGGAACCTGGATTCAGTGCCCAGTGTGAGACTGACTTTCTGTGTGACCCTGAACAAGTTGTTTAATTTCTTCATGTTTCAGTTCCCTTGCTGTCATGTGGGGATAATACCCCCCTTCTCCCATGCTTTGTCTATTCACATCTCTTTCTCAGTCTATCACATAATTTCATGGAAAACGCATACACTTGACAGCACTGTTTTGCTGATCAAAAACTACTCATAGTGCTGTTGTCAGTGTTTTGGAGATCAGTGCAAGTTCCTCTTCCCCTCGCTGTGTCCATTTTTGATGCGCACCATCCTGGCCACAGCCTAGCCTGATTAGAACCCTGAGGAGAAGTCATGTTCTGAACATGACACAGGGCTCTCATGCTGAACATTAGTCTTTTCTTTCATTGAAAGCCAGTGGCCCCTGGGCTTGGAATGGTCTGAATTTTTCACAAGTACCTGTGGTACAATTTTCAGCTTTGTTCAGACTCCCTGTTCATACATCCAGGCTCAGCATGAGGGATAGGCCTATCGAGTAGGTGGACGGTATACAAGAAAAGCCAGGCAAGCTATTCATAGCAGAGAATTCACTCATTTTTCTGTTTGTGAAATATGGGCCTGATCCAAGCCCATTATACTTAATAGGAGTTTTTCCATTGACTTCAGTGGCTTTTGGATCAGGACCTTACTGAGAACAGACTGATTTTTATGGATTTGTTGTTCATAAATATTCAGTGAGGAGTACATTTCATCTCCTCCTTTATGTGAGGAGATGACAGCCTATTTAATGTCTGTGGTCTATTCACTTAGACTCTTTACTATTCATTATTTGTGGTATATGATTGGTCACCTCGGTTGCATGGCTTTTTTTCCTGCTCCTTGATTGCATGACTGAAAATGTATAGACAAGGACAAGCACTTCATATGATCTATTCAAACACAATGCATATACAACTGTGGGAATTCACACAAAGAACAGGCATTCCCCAAACATGCATGTGGACAAATACCTGGTCACACACATGTTCACAGAAAAATGACCAAAAGAAAAATAGGTTCAACCATTTTCATAACAGCTATTTGGAATTCAAACAGTGCTCACAAAATAGAGGAGCAGTTCAGCACTACTTGATTTTGACAACAGCTCCAATAAGGGCAAGCCCAACCAAGCTTCAGTGCCTCATGAAAGGTGAGAATAAAATCAATGAAAGGAGCAACAAGGCAACAAAACTCAATAAATGTGAGAACTTACAACCCGAAGCTGAATTTACACATTGAGCCTCAATGTGAACAGCAAAGAAACTTGTGTGTGTGTTTACTACATAAATAATGAAAAGCCAACATTTTTGCTTCCTCTAATAATTGGGATTTTGAAATTCTTTGTACACCAGGATTTTCATAAAGAAGTTATATTTTTTTATATAGATGATTTCCCCTTAGCCCTCCAGAAATATGCCTTTTCAGTTTTAGACCCCAGATAGTTTTAGACTTTTCCCCACAGATAAGCTGTGGCATCTACAAATGTAAAGGCAGCCCCCATGGATTGTTATTTGGAATTGACAGAGGCATTGATAAGCTTTAAAAAGCTGAAATAATTAAAACAACAACAATGACAAAACTTCTCTCTTACCAGTATCCCAGCTCCAAGAATGCCATGGAAAAACCAGACCAAATCAGTTATCTTGTCGGGGTCTATAGCATTTCCATTGGGGAAATACAGGAGAAGATTGGAGATTATGGCACATACAGCTAATGGGAACAACACGACCCCAATGCACTTTGAACACTTTCCAGTGCACATTGTAGCTCACCCCTCTGGAAAGAAATGAGAGAGGAAAGTACAGATTATGGCACAGTTTAAAAAACAGTGAGACTTTACAAGGCAATAATTTTCTTTCTTTGTTGGAGAGAACTTTAAACTATGTGACACTCGTTATGAAGCAAAATATTTTCAATTAACCATTTATTTAAGAAAGGCACTACTATATAGAGCTTTTCACCTCCAGTTCAAAACTGGCCCAGGTTAGTGGTTGCTCAGTGTCCTATGTGAAATGGCTGTGTCCTATGTGAAATGAATTGGTGATTTCATTCTAGTTCCTACAGAACAGCTGTTCACATCATTAAGATCACCACTGTGACTGGCACTAACTGGCACCCTTGCTAACAGCCTCAGGAGTGGGGTCAAGGACTGAATAGACATGGAGACTGAGGCATCCTATTTAGAACATAACATAAGGACATAAGAACATAAGAACGGCCATACTGGGTCAGACCAAAGGTCCATCCAGCCCACTATCCTGTCTACCGACAGTGGCCAATGCCAGGTGCCCCAGAGGGAGTGAACCTAACAGGTAATGATCAAGTGATCTCTCTCCTGCCATCCATCTCCACCCTCTGATAAACAGAGGCTAGGGACACCATTCCTTACCCATCCTGGCTAATAGTCATTAATGGACTTAACCTCCATGAATTTATCCAGTTCTCTTTTAAACGCTGTTATAGTCCTAGCCTTCACAACCTCCTCAGGCAAGGAGTTCCACAGGTTGACTGTGTGCTGTGTGAAGAAGAACTTCCTTTTATTTGTTTTAAACCTGCTGCCCATTAATTTCATTTGATGGCCCCTAGTTCTTATATTATGGGAACAAGTAAATAACTTTTCCTTATTCACTTTCTCCACACCACTCATGAATTTATATACCTCTATCATATCCCCCCTTAGTCTCCTCTTTTCCAAACTGAAAAGTCCTAGCCTCTTTAATTTCTCCTCATATGGGACCTGTTCCAAACCCCTAATCATTTTAGTTGCCCTTCTCTGAACCTTTTCTAATGCCAGTATATCTTTTTTGAGATGAGGAGACCACATCTGTACGCAGTATTCAAGATGTGGGCGTACCATCGATTTATATAAGGGCAGTAAGATATTCTCCATCTTATTCTCTATCCCTTTTTTAATGATTCCGAACATCCTGTTTCCTTTTTTGACCACCTCTGCACACTGCGTGGACGTCTTCAGAGAATTATCCACGATGACTCCAAGATCTCTTTCCTGATTAGTTGTAGCTAAATTAGCCCCCATCATATTGTATGTATAGTTGGGGTTATTTTTTCCAATGTGCATTACTTTACATTTATCCACATTAAATTTCATTTGCCATTTTGTTGCCCAATCACTTAGTTTTGTGAGATCTTTTTGAAGTTCTTCACAGTCTGCTTTGGTCTTAACTATCTTGAGCAGTTTAGTATCATCTGCAAACTTTGCCACCTCACTGTTTACCCCTTNGGAATACTACTAGTTACCCCTCTCCATTCTGAAAATTTACCATTTATTCCTACCTTCTGTTCCCTGTCTTTTAACCAGTTCTCAATCCATGAAAGGATCTTCCCTCTTATCCCATGACAACTTAATTTACATAAGAGCCTTTGGTGAGGGACCTTGTCAAAGGCTTTCTGGAAATCTAAGTACACTATGTCCACTGGATTACCCTTGTCCACATGTTTGTTGACCCCTTCAAAGAACTCTAATAGATTAGTAAAACATGATTTCCCTTTACAGAAACCATGTTGACTTTTGCCCCAAAATTTATGTTCTTCTATGTGTATAACAATTTTATTCTTTACTATTGTTTCAACTAATTTGCCCGGTACCGACGTTAGACTTACCGGTCTGTAATTGCCGGGATCACCTCTAGAGCCCTTTTTAAATATTGGCGTTACATTAGCCAGTCATTGGGTACAGAAGCTGATTTAAAGGACAGGTTACAAACCATAGTTAATAGTTCCGCAATTTCACATTTGAGTTCTTTCAGAACTCTTGGGTGAATGCCATCTGGTCCTGGTGACTTGTTACTGTTAAGTTTATCAATTAATTCCAAAACCTCCTCTAATGACACTTCAATCTGTTACAATTCCTCAGATTTGTCACCTACAAAGGATGGCTCAGGTTTGGGAATCTCCCTAACATCCTCAGTCATGAAGACTGAAGCAAAGAATTCATTTAGTTTCTCCGCAATGACTTTATCATCTTTAAGTGCTCCTTTTGTATCTTGATCGTCCAGGGGCCCCACTGATTGTTTAGCAGGCTTCCTACTTCTGATGTACTTAAAAAACATTTTGTTATTACCTTTGGAGTTTTTGGCTAGCTGTTCTCCAAACTCCCTTTTGGCTTTTCTTATTACATTTTTACACTTAATTTGGCAGTGTTTATGCTCCGTTCTATTTACCTCACTAGGATTTGACTTCCACTTTTTAAAAGATGCCTTTTTATCTCTCACTGCTTCTTTTACATGGTTGTTAAACCACGGTGGCTCTTTTTTAGTTCTTTTACTGTGTTTTTTAATTTGGGGTATACATTTAAGTTGGGCCTCTATTATGGTGTCTTTGAAAAGTGTACATGCAGCTTGCAGGGATTTCCCTCACTTTCAATTGGTTAGATCTTCAGGCTAAGCATGAGGTACATAGATAGCATGGTTTGGAGCAGGTTACATTGCTGTTGCCTGTGGGGTGTGCTTGTTTGGGAAGAGGACTTCACTTTCATAGAATCATAGAATCATAGAACTGGAAGGGACCTCGAAAGGTCATCTAGTCCAGTCCTCTGCACTCAAGGCAGGACTAAGTATTATAGGATTGTCCGACTGGTCCCTGTATAAGTGCTAAACTTATTTAAAAGAAAATCAGTGCAAAGGTACATTTAGTTCTGTGGGTATTTGTGGAGAGCAGATATTTGCCTGAGATACTCATTAGCTAATAGTGCCAGGTCATCTCATCTTCAGAAAAGTGCAAAGATCGTTGTATTGTGAAAAGCAATGGCCCTATATTTTCTGGCTGTCAGGTTTTTCTGCTAATATATCCCATTCTATACTAAAAATATGCCTGGTATCTCATACTCAATAGTGAATCTTTACTCCATAGTTAAGCTATTGGAGGTCACTATTTTTCCACAGCACACATTTGGCATCAACAACTGTAAAGCTTCCCCACACTGCTAATCCTGGAAGGATTCTCTCTAAGTCTTTGCTTACATTGAGAATTTCCCCTGATGCCAGCAACCAAGGGACAGCCACTGATGTAATTGCAGTGGTCCAATCCCAAAGTACAGACAAAGAAAGCCTCAGTTTGCACCAGCACCACTTATACTTGCTTGAAACTTGGGTAAATCCACCATGCAAATCACCGCTTTCCTTGTCTACCCTTGAGCATTGCACCAGTGCAGCTATCTTGGCAGATGGCTATTAACTGCTGGAATTGGAAGACAAGACCTCAGAGGGAGAGCATGATTTAGACTTTATGCCCATTCATTTCTTTGCTTTTCTACTCAGGCTACAAAAAAAAAAAAAGAGAGAGAGACAAGATGGGTGAGGTAATATCTTTTTCTGGACCAACTTCTGTTGGTCCAAGAGACGAGCTTTTGAGCTTACATGGAACTCGTCTTCAGGTCACAACCCCCCAACCTTGCCAAGCTGATCATCAGAAGCAAGCTCCCAACAGATCAAACCCACCAACTCAAAGCAGCACCAGATCTTGCCAGATGTGAAACCTGCAGACACATTTCTACTGCTATGATGATCAACACTCCCTCACAACACACCTTTCAAGATCCATGGGTCCAATGCATGCCTATCCCAACATGTGGCATACCTTATCCAATGCACTAAATGCCCCAATAACAACTATATGAATGAAACCAGATCACTATGCTCTCAAACGAACTCACACAGAACAATGATAAAAGACAAAAAGCCCATATCACCCATGGGTGAACACTTTTCACAAAATGATCACTCCGTATCTGACCTCTCAGTCCTCTAAAGGAATCCTTCAAAAGATGAGTCATGGTCATGAGTCATGGTCAGGTGTTAACGGGCCACTTCACCTTGAATGGTTTCTTAGAATATGTGTTAAGCACTTTTGCTAAACAATCTGTTCCAGCTTGTATTTATCTGAGTACCTTTCCCATACCTGAAGAAGAGCTCTGTGTAAGCTCAAAAGCTTGTCTCTTTCTCCAACAGAAGTTAGGTCAGTGGTGTGGTGTGGAGTGATATTTCCTCACTCACCTTGTCTTAGCAATACAACAAATCTTCATTTGATTTTT
Organism: Platysternon megacephalum; assembly: GCA_003942145.1. Taxonomy (NCBI): domain Eukaryota; kingdom Metazoa; phylum Chordata; order Testudines; family Platysternidae; genus Platysternon; species Platysternon megacephalum. The sequence goes on along the minus strand of QXTE01000239.1, from coordinate 2,128,842 downwards.
TTTATTTTTAAATATTAACCTGACTTGTCTCTCTAATATCCTGGGAACAACACAGCTATAACAACACTACAAGATAATACCAATGGTGATTGAGGGGTTTACGGCATGGAAATCTATCCACTAAGAAGTGAACTCATAGTTCCAGTCCTTCTCACATAGGATACTGAAAGGTAACTTTCAGTCACTGTGGATTTGGGTTGGATTCACACCATTGATCTAGAAAAGAAAGGCTCCATATCCCAGGCCGGACAGCATCCTCTCAGGGTGAAACCCATGGAAAGGGACAAAGGGAAAGGGAAACTCCATGATGTTCCCACCACAGAAATTTCTTTATCCTATCCCCTCTGATGTGAGAGGACTGCTATATGACCCACTTTAGTACTGTACAGAAGATAGATTGATTGCATTTCAGTATGGTGTGCTTCTTCATCAGCTGGTTCAATCAGAATGAAATCTTTGGATAACGTGTCCCTATCAGGGTTAGTGCACTATATACACAATCCACAGTTTTCAGAGGCTGCTGCTAAAATATTAAATAAAGAACAGAGACAGATTAGAGGTTTAATACTAAACTCACAGATATCACCAATTCCCAAAGGAGGGAGGTCTGATTGATACTGGAACCTGATCCACAAATAGTTCTCCATGAGAGGTTTGAAGCTTGAGATTATTGGGATTGGGTTTTTGTTTTTTTTTATTTTTTGCATTCTGCTGTTAACATGTAGTAGAAACCCACAATTATTATAATAACTGCTATTATAAATAAATATTTATATTGCCGTAGTGACTAAAAGGATCAAGGACCCATTGTGCCAAACACTGTATAAAACAGAAGTAGATATAGGCAGGTAGATCCCTGCCTTCAAGAAGTTTATAATCTAAAAAGAGGAGTGATTTATAAAGTGTAGAGGAGGGGGAAATGATCAGACTATATGCAATTTTGATACACAGACATACATTTTTATATATATGGTGCAAATATTTTTGGAATAACAAAAAAAGTCAATATCAGAATTACCCATTTGCTCCCACAACTGCGTGCCTGGAATGCTCCTCAGTTTAGCTATTATACATTGGCTGATTTTTCATTGGTATTGTGGCAGAAGTGGGTCTTGAGAAGGGATGTGAAGGAGGAATGGGTAGTAGCTTTAGAGATCAGTTCATGGAGGGTGTCCCATGCATAAGGGGCAGTGTGGAAGAAAGCAGAAAAATATTTGAGGGAGAAGCAGACAAGCTGATGGTGGAAGCTGGCATTACTGGCAGAGAAGGGACGTCAGGGCAATGAGTTAAGAGAGAAGAAAGGACCAGTGAATTGTGTATGACATGAAGTTTGAACTTGGTACAATGGAACTGAGGGATACAGTGAAGGGATTCCAAGAAATGCAGGATATTGCTATCACATAGTAGAGATGCCAGTCTTTTTGTCAGTCTGCATTTCTACAGAGTGTAATTTGCATTGTTCTCCACTGCTACAAATTTAACAACAAAACTTAGCATTTACGTACCGTACCTTCTGAGCATTTTACAAGCATTACATACAGTAATTCAGCTTTTAAACAAGTTATCTGTAATCAAACGCTTTTAGAGAGATATCTTTAAGAAAGGTAATTCTTGCCTCTCACTATCATTACTTACTATTCTGACAGTGCCCAAAATTGGGCAGAGCATTTTACAATCATTTACGAAGACAGCTCCTGGCTCAAAGAGAAAAAAAAATCTAAATAGATAGACAACATACAAAGGAAGGACGAAGAGGGAAGGGAAATGGATGTAGATATTTTTCCTTTGTCATTTTTTTCTTTGTCAGCCTTGTGTATTTGCCTTTTTAAAAAAAATTAACTTTTACCCATTTGCACTTACTTTGCATTTTAACCCTTACTCTCTTTTTAATCCTTGTGTGTTTGCACTACCATTTTCTCAAAATAAGCACATACAGCTTAACTACATTTCTGTAAAAGTCAGATCATGTAGGGAAGTTTCATATTCCCCTTGTGCAGCTTTCGGATATACCCATAGGGCCAGATCATTGGCTGATGTAAATCAACATAGCTCAATTCACTTCAGCGGAGCTAAAATGACTTACACCAGATGAGGATCGGGTGCACTGTCTTTGAAATGTCTGACTATCCCTTCAGACTGCAAGGAGAATCAACCTAAGCATCGACAGCCAAGTTCACCGACTGCTTCTCCCACTGAAGTCAGTGCAGCTTGCACCTGCCCACATCAGGGCTGAATCTGATCAAGTTACAGAAGAGAAGACATACCAGAGAGACTTGAACATCTTGCCAATCTTACAAAGAAGAATCAAACCCACTCCCTTCAACTTCAGTGAACAAGACTGTGTCTGCAGTAGCCTTCTGCTTTTTAATTAGAGCTCTCAATACATTGACCTATGTAAAGCTGAAGAAAGTATGAAAATATCTCGGCTTACCTGGCTATACAGGATTAAAATGGCTACCAATGCTTCTGCTTGCCACACAGCAAAGTGATTTTTCAGCTGGCTTCAAGTTTTATATTTCCCCTCTCCCTGTACCAGCCTCAGAGAGGTACAGAAATGTTCTCGAGTGATAGATTCCATTAAACAAACAGGAGTTTCTCCCCAAAGAATGAGGAAATACCCGAAACTCTCCCTGGTTGGCCAGTGCACAGGCTGTATGTCACCCTGCAGTATTGATTTTTTTAAGGCACTGTTCCACTGGTCAATGCCCCCCCTAGGTCACATTGATTTGCTGTAGGTCGGTGCAGTCCTTTTTCCTGCCACAACCTTTTAAGTTGTGTGTGATGTCACAAATTCGGAAGGCCAAGAAAAGAAACAAATGTAATGCACAAAATAAATATGAATTTATTAAGCCAAGAGAATGTACGAGATGATGGCAAAATACAGTGAGACGCTCTTAGAGAAAAGTCTTTTTGTTTTTCACAGAGCAGTTTTGCTATAGGTCAAATTCTGACCCAGTCTTTGCCCGTAGTGTAGAGCTGGTTCCATAGTCAGCTGATACATGTGGGCTTAGGCCCCAAGAGGTTTGATCACCTCTGGGTCCAATAAACTGCTATTGCTCCCTGCAATACCTTTTATAGCCATTAGGAAGGAAAACACAAGAGGCAGCAGCTTCTTCCTCCACTTCTTCTGCAAGGCCCATTGCTGAGCAGGGACTGGAAGGAATTCTACTTCTCACTGCAAAGTGGTCAGGAGTACCATTGGCTCCCAGCCTGTCCCCAGAACTGTGACTCTTCTGATTGGTCAAAGACCAGCCAAGGAGGGGGAAGAGAAGGAGGAGAAATAGCAGATAGGACCTCAGATGTGGGTGAGGGGGTTGGAGCACTGGGCCAGGTGAGAGAATAGGGGTTTGTAGGATGGCGGAGGTGGGGAACTGCGGCTTGGGGAAAGCAGGCAGGTACTGCAGTGGGTTGATAGTTGGGTTGTGTGCATATGGTGGCAGTGTATAAGATGAGCATGGGGTGGTTCATTTGTGTGACGGGAGGGTGTGACACTAAGAGCATCCCATGGCCAGAGGGTCAAGGGCTCACTGGTATCAGGTAATGAGTTTCAGATGGCCTGACCCCAACTCACTATGATTATAATCTGTATCTAAAAGGTGTCATGTAATGTGTCATTGGAAAACTAATAACTAACTGATCATTAATATTCTTGCATGTTGTATGTAGTTGGTGGGTATTAAGAGTTATGGATATATGCTGGGATCATGACTAATGTGTGTTTAAGCCAGGCATGTCAGGGGGAGTTGGTAAATGGTTTGCCCTAGACAAAGGGATGTGTGTGCTCCTCTGACCAGCCCAGTCATTAGGCAGAGACAATGAAGGTCCATTTACATACTAGGTAAACAAACCTAACAAGCAGGGGAGGAAGAGAAACTTTATCTGGTCTGTAAAGACAGGGGGTCTGAACCTCAAGTGGTAAGCAACTGAATCAACTGCTTGTATACAATATTACTGTATTAGAAAACTATAACTAGTGAGGTGTTTTATGAAATCCTATGACACACAGGTGATTAATATACGTAATTGTGAATTGTATGTATTAACACTACCTAAGGAATTGTGGATACTCATTGATATTATGCTTTACAGTCTGTGACCAAACAAAGGGAAAAACAGGTTTTACCCAGAGAGGAGGGAAGGTAGCTATCTACCTGTCCCAAGTGAAATTAAATAAGGTGTGACCAAAAACAACAGAAGCCCCATTTATATAGAAATCAGCAGGGGGATGGGAAGTCCACAGGAAGGGAAGAACAGCATGAGGTCATCCTGCCTCTTGAAACAAGATCATTGAACTTTGGAAGATATAAGCAAGGACGGAAGCCATCTTTGGCATCCATCGCTAGACAGACACAAGGGAACAGCGCTCTTTGAGACAGATGGGTCCTTCAACCAAAGAGGGGTGAAGTCTCTACTGAATATAGATGAGAAACCAGCTTAGGCAAAGATTTTTTACTTAGGAAACCATGGGAAGCCAGCACCTTGTACTTCTGTGGAAGGTCCTGACTGTGAGAAATTCAGCCATGACTGGGACAAAGGAAGATTGGTGAGAAAAAAATATCTTGAACAAAGCCTGTACCTTGCTAGGTTAAGTTTTAGTCACTAGGCATCACTTAATCTATGTCGTATTGCTAATAAAATGGTTTTATTTTTACTATAAACCAACTCAGTGCTATGTTTGCAGGGAAGGGTGGATTTACCTCAGTTAAGTTAATAAACTGTGATGTGCTTTTGTCTCTTTAAAGGAGCAAACAAGACGTATTAATTCTCTGCGTGACCCAGGAGAGGGCCGGACACTTCAGGGCAGACGGTTTTGGGAAAATTCAGGACAGGGTGTGTGTTGGGGTCACCCTGCAGATAGTAACCACAGCTGGTGAAAGCCAGGGTGCGGCTGTCATGCTGATCCAGGGATGTACCACATACAGATACTCAGAGTGTGACCTGCATGCTGGTCTGCTGGTGTCCAAGTTGTGAGCTGCAGCAGCAGGGCATTTGAGGCACGCAGGGCTAAGGGGCAGGCAGTGACATAACCCCTCACTGGTCTGAATTGCACCCCAAAGTGCAACAGAGGCATTTGTGTGCAAGTGTTTGTGAGGAGGGCACAAAGGTGCGTGGTGAAGGCATGCAGTTCTGTGGGGTGGGACGAGGTGAGCTGTGGAGCATAGGTGCCGACTCCATGGGTGCTCCAGGGCTGGAGTACCCACAGGGAAAAATTAGTGAGTGCTCTGCACCCACTGGCAGCCAAGCTCCCTTCACCTGCCACCCCATCTCCTTCTCCCGCCCCCCCCAGCGCGCTGCATCCCCGCTCTTCTGCCTGCCTCAGGGCAAGGGTGGGAACAAGCAGGGCAGGGGTGGGGCCTCATGGAAGGGGTGGAGTGGGGGCAGGGCCAGGGGCAGAGGTGGGGTCGAGCACCCAGGGGAAAGCGGGGAAGTCGGTGCCTATGCCGTGGAGGTGAAGAGGGGGAAAGTGTGAGTGAAGACAGGGAAAGAAAGAGGGAGTGGAGAGATATAAAAGAGGTAGAGGTCTGATTAACTCTGTGTGTGTGTGTGTGTGTGTGTGTGTGCAGGGCGTGGGAGGGAAGCAAGAGCACAGTCCCAAGTAGGAGAGAGTGAGAATATTGAAGGGAAATTCTACACAGGGGTTAGCAGGAGAAAGTGGGGGTGCAGAGGGCAAAGAAAGGCTTTGAAGGAACACAAGAGATGGGCTCAGAGAAAAATAATACCATGAAATTTTAAAATAAATGTTAAACACAGACAAATTAAAGTGAGAGAAGAGACACACTGAGGAAAGGGGAGCATGACCAGGTACTTGATTTGATAGAAAATGTGATATCAAATTATTGGTAAAATATACACATAAAACACTGTAAGTAACAGGCCATGGCTGGACTTGCACCAGCCCAGCCCACTAACAACCACCAAATATCTGAGAGCTCCCTGTTCTCTGATAATCCCTGCCCCTAGAGCAACTGTAGTGCTGAGAGGTGGCACTTGCCTGACCATCTTATATCTTCTACTTCCTCCTGCCTGGGCAATAGCACTCTGACAACGTTGTGGTAGTGGTGCTGCTGCTGCACACTTGCATTAGCAAATGTGTTTGATTTGTTATTTGTCACGCAGCACAAATCACTGAAATAATAAAATACATAGTGGGAGGAACCGTGGCCTAATGTATAGCGCACCACCAAGGACTCAAGAGACCTGGCTTCTATTCTTACCTCTGCCATTGGACAGCAGGGTGGTCTTGGGCAAGCCATTTTACCTCCCTTTGCCTGAGTTTCCCCATCTGTAAAACGGGGATAATGATACTCACCTCCTGTGTGAAGTGCTTTGAGATCTATACGAGAGCTAGGTTATTTTTAACTGGAATATTGTAATGGGAAGTGCCAGCGATATGAAACCTTTCCAGTCTGTACTCTGGTGGCTTTTAGTGTTCTGCAGCCCATCCCCCGCTCAAACAATATTTTCATTAGTTGCCTAGGCCTGCTCCACAATCACCTCCGTGACTCCTAAGGGTTTAGGAGCCCCCCTCTGAGTGCAAAGCCCCCTCACTCCACACAGGCAGAGTCTGTGACTCTGGCCTCAAACTGCCATATATGAGCTCCCCAGTATCCATGACTCGGGGTAGGGGAAGGGCAGTCTTCCCCATGGCTGACTGACAGCCGGGGAGAACTGAACAGACTGCATGGCCCATAAAATGATCTCACTCAGGGAGAGGATGGGCTCCACTGTGGTAAAACTACTCCTCCAAACCCAGCTATGAAGGGACGGGGACTGAGCCTTCCTGCTACACCCCAAACCCCACATAACAGAGTAAGTGTTAGGCAAGAGCTGTACAAGGTGATGGCATCCTACAGCTTTAATAACCTATGTGGTCTCAGTGAGGATGGGGTAGAAGAGCAGGTCATTTGATCCACAAAGGACTGTTGGGGGGTTCCTGGCCCCTGTGCACCATGACAGTTTACGAGTGTTGGAGTGAGTGCCCCACTGTGCGTTGGGTCTCATACTCAGGATCGGTCAGGTCAGTGAGCATCCAAGATAGGAAGGTCAGGAGCCACTGCTTCCTTCAGTGAAACATGCCACAGGGCCAGGATTTGTCCTTACAAATGGCAGTTGTGTCATTTCCAATGTCATGTTAAAAATGTTTAACACAGACAGGAGGGTCACAAGCCTTGTGGAGAGGGGGGAAGTGGTAGATGTGGTATATCTTGACTTTAGCGAGGATTTTGATACCGTGTTGCATGACCGTCTCATAAACAAACTAAGGAAATGCAACCTAGATGGAGTAACTATAAAGTGGAAAACCATTGCCAGAGACTAGTTATCAGTGGTTCACAGTCAAGCTGGAAGGGCATATCAAGTGGGGTCCCACAGGGATCAGTTTTGGGTCCAGTTCTGCTCAATATCTTCATCAATGATTTAGATAATGGCATACAGAGTACACTTATAAAGTTTGCAGACAATACCAAGCTGGGAGGGGTTGCAAGTGCTTTGGAGGATAAAATTCAAAATGATCTGGAGAAACTGAATAAATGGTCCGGAAACAAGAAAATAGGATGAAATTCAATAAGAACAAATACAAAGTACTCCACTTAGGAAGGAACAATCAGTTGCACACATACAAAATGGGAAATGATTGCTTAGGAAGGAGTACTGCAGAAAGGATTCTGGGGGTCATAGTGGATCACAAACTAAATATGAGTCAACAATATAACACTGTTGCAAAATAAGCAAACACAGTTCTGGGATGTATTAGCAGGAGTGTTGTAAGCAAACCACGCGAAGTAATTCTTCCGCTCTACTCTTCACTGATTAGGCCTCAACTGGAGTATTGTGTTCACTTCTGGGTGCCACATTTCAGGAAAGATGTGGAAAAATTGGAGAAAGTCCAGAGAAGAGCAACAAAAATGATTAAGCATCTAGCAAACATGACCTATGAGGGAAGATTGAAAAAATTGGGTTTGTTTAGTTTGAAGAAGAGAAGACTGAGAGGGGACATGATAACAGTTTTCAAGTACCTAAAAGGTTGTTACAAGGAGGAAGGAGAAAAATTATTCTCCTTAACCTCTGAAGGCCAAGAAGCAATGGGCTTAAATTTCAGCAAGGGTGGTTTAGGTTGGACATTAGGAAAAACTTCCTGTTAGGGTGGTTAAGCACTGAAATAAATTGCCTAGGGAGGTTGTAGAATCTCCATGATTGGAGATTTTTAAGAGCAGGTTAGACAAATACCTGTCGGGAATGGTCTAGATAATACTTATTCCTGCTATGAGTGCAGGGGACTGGACTAGATGCCTCTCGAGGTCCCTTCCAGTCCTACGATTCTATGATATCCATCCATCCATCCATCCATCCATTCATGCATTTATATGGCCCACGTCACCTGTGCTTGTTGCATAAAGATTTGAAACAGCAACCAGGTTCATGGCTAACTCAGTCCAGGTGTAAGCTTCCTAAAGAGGATCTTGTGTTCAGACCAGTACAGATTGTTTTCTAGATAGGCATATCGATCAGTTGCCATTCCCTACCCTTTCTTTACCTTTAAATCTCTTCTTTCTCTCTCTTGCACAGCAACCTCAGTTTCTTAATTCTAGCTATCCCTGGTCTAGTATAGGGTAGTGATGTCATGGGTTAGCTAGACCCATCAGTAGCCCTCCTGTCCAGCACAGGATTAGCCTCCTACAGTCCTGACTGCCTGTACCTACCCTCCCACTACACTGCTAAAATGACAGTCTCCTATGCTGCTGTTATCTATAGCACTCATCATTGATTTTAATGAAGCTATGCCAACTTACAGCCAGCTGAGGATCTGGTGTTCAATGTGCAAGAAATGTTTTACCTGAGATAACAGAAATAATGTGCTGTTGCATGTGGTCTGCAAGTGACAAAACTGGCTCAAAAATGGGTGTGTGTGTGTGTGAAATCATTACCCCACTTAAATCAATGGTAAAACTCCCATTGACGTCAGTAGGGCCAGAATTTCACCTTGGATGTCTGGAGCAGAAGTGCTCAAAGACCAAAGAAAGGGAAGAAAGAAAGAACTTGAGTCATAAAAATCACAGGGCAAATATACGTGTGCTAATGCAATGCAATGCATATTTTCCAATGATAAACTAAACAATAGCACCTCACTCATTTTCACTAGTAACTGGGAGATCCATTGTGAAAGCAAGAAGCAATCAAATAAAAGTCTGGTTTAATGCATCAAAAATGTCTTTGTTCTTTAGATTTATTTATTTCTGATACTATAACAGGAAATAGTGCATTGTGTAAGTAATGAAATCTTAGGCATGTGAGACTATTATAGCACCTACTATCGATCTTTGCTGAGAGGGCAGTAGAGAAGGCTAGTTCTTTTGTGAAGACGATGAGGTTTTGAGGATTAGTGAAGTGAGAATTAGTGAGGTTTTATTGTAATGTAAAATGAGGAGCCTATAGGAGTGCATTTCTCATTTCTAAAATGGATCTCTTCGGGTCTGTAATCCCATTGATGGTACAACAGAAAGCATTGCTCTGCGTGAGTAAGAGTGACTGAATCCAGCTCACAGTCTGGGTCTGAAAGTAGTGATCTTTATTTTTTCAGAAGGTTAGTTAATAATATGTAGAGTATTCAATAGAAACACCAAAGAAAAACAGCATTGTAAAAATGCCAAGATAGATTGTGACACATGAAATTGCCTTTTTAACATTTGCCATAAGAAATGGTTACTTTGCCAATTAGTTTGGACATAATACAGAATCAAAATGGCGACATTCCAAAAAAACCCAAACAGTTCTATAAATACTGATTATTTTCCTCTTTTCTTCACTACCAAATGAAGGGCAATAAGCAACATATTCCCTTTAAGGCTTCTTAAAAGCAAATAAAAGGTTCAGTTTGAATATAGAACCCCTGTTTTATTGTTGTTCCTCTTCCATACCCTTTGTGCTCAAAGGGAAAGGCTGTTAAATACATGGGGGCAGATCCTCTGCTGGTGTAAATTGTCACAGCTCCCAGAAAACTAGCTCCAGAACTCTAATTACATCAACTGAGGATCTGCCCCATTAAACCGAGATAGATCAATTTACCTTCCTGTGCTGGTCAAAACAAAAACGTAGCATAGGATGGTACAAAGACAGCAGGATGTCTGTTTATGTTTCCAATCGCCAAACCAAAAGTCTGTCTGTGTTAGTCTTTGGCTGACTTTCTTCAAACTCTCTGGATTGATTAATTTGCCCTAAACAAACCAAGAATTTGCTTTAAACTATTTAGAAAAAACTTTGTCCGTGGAGTGGCCGGTAACCAAGCTGAGTATATATATGTGTGTGTGTCTGTTTGTCACCCTCCAGTATTGATTTTTAAGGCAATGAAAGCATTGCTCTGTTCCACTGATCAATGTCCCCCGGTTATATTGATCAACTGTACATCAGTGCTGTATTTTTTTTTTACCATAAATTCTTTATTAATTTTCCAGTTACACTCAGTGGCACAAGTAATGAGAAAGGAAATGTAAACATATACAAATATATATATATATATACACACCATATCAAGAATCAGAATATCAGCTGTAATATTACCGTGTATAGTATAATGTGTGATTTGGAATTGAATTATGCCATCATTCTGTCTTGCAGGGCATATTTGATTGTCCACTTACTCCTTTAATAGCTCTGTTCTATTATTAATGTAGAGATGGTGTACTAACTACAACAGGTCCTCTTAGTTGTTTACATTATATGTAAACAACCAAACTGCTGTCATTTATACCGGTATAAATCGGGAGTGAAGTCAGAAGCATTACTCCAGGTTGACACTAGTATTACTGAAAGCAGAATTTGTTCTAGTGTTGGCATCATCACAAACACTTTGTTTTTTCCAATCTTATGATGATCTTCTATTGTTCACGTATTTCTTCAACTCTGGGGAAGTGAGGGGCTGTTTTTCCTGGGGAAGGGTCTGCCATTGCCTTCCCCCAGATCTGGGGGACAAACCCACCTCATGTTCTAACATATAGGGAAATGATTTCACAAAAGGGATCATGTCTTCTCTGTTTGGAAAGTGTGTAGGTGCTACCAGAAATGGCAATAATACATGCAATAAAACAATATAACACAGCAAACTACTTTGTTTAAATTAAGAATGAACATGAATCCTAATAGATGGAATAAAAGGACTTTCAGACTAGGTTTTAAACATGCATTCTATCCTCTTTATAAGTGTGTGTGCTACAATCTCTTTCTTATAAAGATGTCTTGGCTTCCATTAATATTGTTATTGTTAAACTGATATAGAGTTCTCTAAATGTACATGTGCTTGTAACAACTTAATAACTTTTGAAATAATTGGTCCTTCTTTCACCTTTAATTTACCTGTCTCCATTATATTCTTTTAATCTGCTCTCCCTTTTTTCCCTCTCTTCCTCATACTCTTTCTTTTGTATCCCTTCCCATACCCTTATGCACCTATCTCCATTCTCGTCTCCACTCAGACAATGTACAACGCCTGGCTTACGGTGAGAAATGGCTAGCTCAATCTACTCTTACAGCAACGGCTCAACAGGCAGCAATGATACAACTAGGAGACAGACCTTGGGAAGAAAGCCACATATTTATCCATTGACAGTATGTTGCCTGCTGTGTGATCTCACTGAAACCTTCAGTTGTTTGCACAGCCAATGGTTGTTTGCAAAAGCCAGGGTGCGTAGGTAGAGAAAAAGGGAGGGGGTGGGGGAAGGGTTGAGATGGGTTTCTGTGAGCTAGACTCAAGACAGCCAAATGTTTATCCAAAGATATGTCATGTGACCATGTGTCCACTTGCTTTGTCTCAAAACTCATTTTACTTAATTACACAGAAGTGTTGCTGAGACAACATTGTGCAAGCTTGAAAATATTTTGGAGATGGTACTATCTGGTGAACTCTGACCCATGGCCAAGGGTTGCTTGTACACCTTGTTGTATGCAAAATTGTGTGACAGGTAGTTTCCTCTCATAATTAGAGTTATGCAAAGCTTTAAGCTTTCAGTTTGCAGGATTTCAATGCAACACTTTTTTCTGGCTTTGTTTCACATGTGTTTACCACCCCTGAGTTTCACTTTGAATTTGGGATTCACTTGGGTGCACTGAACTGAAGATGAACTGAAGAACTAAAAGCAATACACAGAAGAAATACCCAGTTTTGCCTGGTCTCAGAAGGAAAACATGCATTCCTCTTCCTGAGTTCCAAATCCCCTCTCTTTCTTCAAATTCATCCTTATAATGCACTGCTTCTCCCACGAAGCCTTCAGTAATGACCTCTCCTAGATATTCCTACAAGCTTGAGCATATGTAGCTAACCATTGTACTCAATGACTACTGTATAGTCCATATTCTGTCTTGGCTAACACCCCAGATAACCCCATCAAAATCAATGTGTAAATCAGGGCAGAATTTGGCTCTGTGAACTTGATCCAAGACTTCTGGAAGTCTTTCCATTCACTTCAGTGGAAATCGGATCAGACACTTAATTTAAAAAACAACAACAACAGAGGAGTGGCATCTAGTAAATAAAGCAGGGAACTGGGATCTATTTCTGACTATGCCACTGACTCACTGTGTTATCTTGGACAAGGCACTTAGGGCCAGATTTCCAAAAGTGGTCTTTTATTTTGGGTGACTCAATTTTCAGGATCCCAAATCTAGACACTTAAGGTAGATTCATAGACTCCAAGGCCAGAAGAGACCACTGTGATCATCTAGTCTGACCTCCTGTATAACACAGGCCACAGAACTTCCCCAAAATAATTCCTAGATCTTAGCATTTTAAAACATCCAGTCTTGATTTTAAAGTTGCCAGTGATGGAGAATCCACCACAATCCTTAGTAAATTGTTCCAGTGGTTAATTACTCTCTGTTAAAATTTTAATGTATATCTTATTTCCAGTCTGAATTTGTCTAGCTTCTACTTCCAGACATTGGATTATTTTGTACTTTTATTGTCTAAAACTGTGCACCTGAAAATGGAGGCGCCCATACTTAGAGGCCTCATTTGAAAATTTGTGACTAACCCCTCTGCCTCTCTTTACCAACATGTAAAATGGGGATAATAATACAGTACTTGCTACCTCTCAAGGGTGTTATGACTGAGGTTTAATTAATGTGTAAAGCACCTTGCAATCTTGAAATAATAGGTTCATGCAAAGTTTTAATAATTTTTAAAATGATACAGCAGTTTAAAGTTCCATAAAGATGTGATCATAAATGATGTTGGTGATCTGGAGTTCACTGGGCAATGCTGCCTTTTCATTAAGTCATTAAGTTTTTAGTGACAGGTTTCAGAGGGGTAGCCGTGTTAGTCTGTATCAGCAAAAACAACAAGGAGTCCTTGTGGCACCTTAGAAACTAACAAATTTATTTGGGCATAAGCTTTCATGGGCTAAAACCCACTTCATCAGATGCATGGAGTGAAAAATACAGTAGGCAGGTATATATATTACAGCACATGAAAAGATGGGAGTTACCTTACCAAGTGGAGGGTCAGTGCTAATGAGGCCAATTAATAAATAAAATAAAATAATAAATAAATAATAGGCTACATCCACCCTGTTTGAATTGGCCTTGTTAGCACTGACCCCCCACTTGGTAAGGTAACTCCCATCTTTTCATGTGCTGTAATATATATACCTGTCTACTGTATTTTTCACTCCATGCATCTGATGAAGTGGGTTTTAGCCCACGAAAGCTTATGCCCAAATAAATTTGTTAGTCTCTAAGGTGCCACAAGGACTCCTCGTTGTTAAGTTTTTAGTGATAACCCTAAATTTTCAAAAGTGGCTGCTGATTTTGGAAAATGTCTTAGGTTGGGCTCCTGAAAATTGAATTGAATCTCCCAAAATCAGAGGCCACTTTCAAAAAAGTAGGCCATAGTCTGTTAGGTGTCCAGGAGAATGTGAACAGAACTTACAGCTGAGGCCAGACCCACAGAGATAACAGAGACAGACCTCAACTGGTAATATCAGGGTGACCACCTTTTCAAAATGCAAAAATGGGACACATTCAGGAGCCATGCCCCCTCAATGACCTTGCCTCATACATCTCCTTTTCCTCCTGAGGCCCCGCCCCCTGCCCAGGCCAGAAGCTGGAGCCAGGCAGTGGTAAGAGCCACCCATGGAGCCTGGGTTGCTGTGGGGAGCCCCAGACCCTCCACCTGCCCAAGAGCAGCCCCTGGCCATGTCCCTGCCCCCCGGCTGTGCCGCCTAAGGCAGGTGGAGGGTCTGAATCTCTCCACAGCAGCCTAGGATCCCTGGGTGGCTCTAACTTCTGCCCGGCTCCTGCTTCTGGCCTGGCCAGGGGTGGGGCGTCAGCCCCCCCACACACACACACAACTGTGAAGAGGCTGGCACCACCACTGAGCCTCAGGCAGGCGTGGAATTGTGCTGCAGGGAATTCGGGACAAATGTTGTCCCGGAGTCATTCAGCCTGGGATTGGGACTTGAAATGTACATTTCAGGACTGTCCTGCCCAATTAGGGACAAGTGATCACCCAAGCTAGTATAAATCAACATAACTCTATTGACTTCAATTTACCTCAGCTGAGGATCTGGCCCATGAAGTATAATGAATTATGAACTAAACTAAATCTTACTCAAGTTATCTACACTCAAGTTCACTCCCCTTGAGTTAGCCTACCTCAGGCATGAGCGATTACATTGTAAAATAACACTTGAGCTGCACAGAGTAGTCCTGTTAGCAGCTGGTGCATTGTGCTGACTCCGCGTTTAACCTGTACCCTTTGATGGGCCAGCCAACTTGAGTTAAAAGCATAATCATACTTGAGTTAAGGAGTTTTGTGTGTGGACAGGACTTGAGTTAGGGACAGCACTTGAGGTATAACTCGACTTCACTGTAGTGAAGACAAGCCCTAAGAGGACTGAGGAAGGGGCAAGACTCAGGGCATGACTACACTTGCAGATGTAGAGCGCTGTGAGTTAAACCAGCCCTCGGAGAGTGCAGCAGGGAAAGCGCTGCAGTGTGTTCACACTGTCAGCTGCAAGCGCATTGGCATGGCCACAATTGCGGTACTTGCAGCGGCATTGGGAGTGGTGCATTATGGGCAGCTATCCCACAGAGCACCTCTTCCCATTCTGGTGCTGTGGCTTGTGGGAAGGGGGCAGAGGTGTGGGGCATTCTGGGTCCTCTCCCAACACCCTGTGATGCATCTCTTCACATCCCAGCAATCCCTGTGCTTCCATCCACATTTGGTGCCGTCTTTCAAATTTTTTTGTACTGCGCGCTCTGTCTTCCCTTTCGGTCTGTGGGAATGGAGTCCGAACTGCTGAGGAATATGCTGATGGGTCCCGCCAGCACGTCACGAATTGCAGTCGAGTTACTCCTTAAGCTACAAACTGACAGTGAGGAGTCCGACGATGATGTCGACTCGCATAACGCATACGACACGAGATTGCTTGTGGCATTCACGTACATGCTCACCACCGTGGAACGCTGCTTTTGGGCTCGGGAAACAAGCACTGAGTGGTGGGATCACATCGTCATGCAAGTCTGGAATGACGAGCAGTGGCTGCAGAACTTTCGGATGAGAAAAGCCACTTTGATGGGACCGTGTGATGAGCTGGCACCCACCCTGCGGCGCAAGGACACGAGATTGAGAGCTGCCCTGCCAGTGGAGAAGCAGGTGGCTATTGCAATCTGGAAGCTGGCAACTCCCGACAGCTACCGATCGGTCGCTAACCAGTTTGGAGTGGGAAAGTCGACCGTTGGAATAGTTTTCAGAGTAGCAGCCGTGTTAGTCTGTATCCGCAAAAAGAACAGGAGTACTTGTGGCACCTTAGAGACTAACAAATTTATTTGAGCATAAGCTTTCATGGGCTACAGCCCACTTCTTCAGATGCATTGAATGGAACATATAGTAAGGAGATATATATACATACAGAACATGAAAAGGTGGATGTAGCCGTATCAACTCTAAAAGGCTAATTAATTAAGATGAGCTATTATCAGCAGGAGAAAAAAATCAAGATGGCCCATTTCAGACAGTTGACAAGAGGTGTGAGAATACTTAACATGGGGAAATAGATTCAATCTGTGTAATGACTCAGCCTGTTGATGCAAGTTTG
The DNA here is from genome assembly GCA_003942145.1 of Platysternon megacephalum. Classification (NCBI taxonomy): domain Eukaryota; kingdom Metazoa; phylum Chordata; order Testudines; family Platysternidae; genus Platysternon; species Platysternon megacephalum. Next base: position 2,112,757 of record QXTE01000239.1, on the reverse strand, counting down.
CAGGGCCATTAATCGCATCCTGCTCAGAAGAACGGTGACTCTGGGTAACGTGCATGACATTGTGGCTGGCTTTGCACAAATGGGTTTCCCTAACTGTGGAGGGGCAATAGATGGGACGCATATTCCAATTCTGGCACCAGCCCACCTAGCCTCCGAGTACAGAAATTGGAAGGGGTATTTCTCTATGGTTCTTCAGGCGCTTCTGGATCACCGAGGGCGTTTCTTTGACATGAACGTAGGTGGGTCTGGAAAGGTGCATGACGCATGCATCTTTCGGAACACAGGCCTGTTCAGGAAGCTGCAAGCTGGGACTTTCTTCCCAGACCAGAAGATCACCATAGGGGAAGTCGAAATGCCCACTGTGATCCTTGGAGACCCCGCTTACTTTTCAATGCTGTGGCTCATGAAACCCTACACAGGGAGCCTTGACAGCAGCAAGGAGCAGTTCAACAACAGGCTGAGTCGGTGCAGAATGACTGTGGAGTGTGTTTTTGGCTGTCTAAAGGGCCGCTGGCGCTGTCTGTATGGGAAGCTGGACCTGGCTGATGACAACATCCCCACGGTTAAATCCACGTGCTGTACCCTCCATAACATTTGTGAAGGGAAGGGTGAAAGATTCACTCAGGCATGGAACTCAGAGGTTCAACACCTGGAGGTTGAATTTGAACAGCCAGAGAGCAGGGCTATTAGAGGGGCCCCGCACAGGGCTGCAAGGATTAGGGATGCCTTGAGGGAGCAATTTGAGGCTGAAAGCCACCAGTAATGTTTGGTGCCTGCACGGGAGTGAAGTGCAGTGGTTCCAATGTTAGTAGGAATCTGTGTTTGCTACGTATGATGCACTGACTTGCAGTGCCTGTTGCTTTCCTTGGCTACCGCATCGTTTACTTAATGCAATATTAAAGAATGTTTTCAAAGCCAAAAAATTCATTTATTGAAAATAAACACAACTGCTTTGGCAGAAAGGGCATGACACATCTGTGCTGTTTGGGACGAGGGAAGGGGTTGGGGTGGAGAACGGGACAATCACAGATTTGCGTATGTCCTGTTATCATACTCAGCCTTCCTGTCTGGAGTGCCGTGCAATGAGTGCTGCACTTCAGGCTGGCTAAAATGCATGGTGATGGGGGTTGAGTGCAGTGAGTAAGGGTCGTAGTTTGCAGGACTGGGTGGTGAAGCTACAGGTGTTGGAGGCAGCTGGTGGCAATAAGAACCCGGATGTTGGGGAAAGGTGGTTGGCGGTGACATGGGGGCACAAGGAAAAGAGTTTTGGGACAAGGGCTGGGGGGGGAGGGGGAGAGCCAGGCGCGGAAGTGCTCTGCCTGCATGGATACGAGCGCCTGTATTGAGTCCGCTTGGCACTCCATGATGCTTAGCAGCTTCTCTGTGCTTTAGTGCTGGCGATCCGCATTCTGCTGGCAGACCCTCCTTTCACTCTCCCGTCACTCCTGCACTTTTTGATTTTCATTAAGGGACTGCTGCATGACTTCATGCAGCATGTCCTCTTTGCTTCTTTGCGGATGCTTCCTGATTCTTTGGAGTCTTTCGACCGTTGATAACAAGGACGGCTGGGATCTTAAGGTTGCATCTGTAAAGCCAAAATGCAACACTTAACAGAGGCAGCATTGTTCACACCAGACAGAGCAATAATTCGGCTGTACTTAAAGACAAGCACAGTGTGCACAATAGCAGAAATTGCCCATCCCAAAACGAGCGCACATAACCCACAGGAGCTTCAAAATGGTGAGTAAGCACAGGGGCAAGGGGGACTGATTGTTTCACGGCCGTACTATCCTCTGGGCTTCTGTGCCTTGGGGGGAGCCAACAGCTGCAGGGGGCCCCTATACTGAACACTGTCCCCACATTTTCCACAGGATGAGTTCGTCCTGGAAGATATCTCACTGCTGAGGGTGACCTGGGAAGCAAGGGAGGGTCGTCTTCTACAATGCGGCTTCCGCCCTGGCCCATATGCAGCTTGCCTGTGTGCAGCAATGGTCCCCCCGCCCGTCACGGTACAGTGGCACGGACATGTTAGCCTGACTGAGACAAGGAGCACAGTAGCGCTCCCAAGGAACCTGCGCAAGCGGATTGCCCAGCTTCTGCATGAGACCTTTGAAGAGATCACTGAGGCTGATTACTGCGATGTGAGAGAGCACAGCAATGCCCTATTCCGCATCTAGGCATGCATGCTGCCCTAACCCACCCCAAGAACCTGCACCGAACAACTTCCTTCCCAAAATAAAAGCTGCTTACCGGGCACCTCCTCTGGTGTTTGTTCTTCCCCAAGCACCGTCCGCTGCGATTGGCTACCTTCCTCCTGGCTGCATGCATCTAGGGATGCCGGGCTGTCCCCCTCTTCCTCAGCACTCTCGCTCCCGCTTTCCTCCTCTTCCTCCTGCCTTGTTGAACTGGGCTCTGAAGTGTCCATGGTGGTCTTCGGAGTGGAGGTGGGGTCGCCCCCAAGTATTGCATCCAGCTCTTTGTAGAAATGGCAGGTTGCGGGGGCAGCACCGGAGCTTTGCGGTAGGCATTCCACAGCTCCTTCACTTTAACTCTGCACTGCAGTGCATCCCGGTCATGGCCCCTTTCCATCATGTCCCTTGATATCTGCCCGAAGGTATCGTAATTCCTATGGCTGGAGCGCAGCTGGGACTGGACAGCTTCCTTGCCCCAAACACTGATGAGGTCCAGCACCTCACCATTGCTCCATACTGGGGATCACCTGGCACATGGAGGCATGGTCACCTGGAAAGATGCGCTGAGAGCACTCCACGCCTTGCTGGGCAAACAGGAAGGGGATTTTCAAAATTCCCAGAGAATTTAAAGGGCGGGTCTGATGGTTGGTCACCTGAGGGCAGGGCAGTAGAGTTCAAAGTGATGACCAGAGTGGCTAGAACAGGCATTGTGGGACACTTCTGGAGGCCGATCAGAGCACATTAATAGACCAGGGTGTCCACACTGGTGCCGCGGCGCTCCAGCTGGGGCGCAGCAAGCGTTATGCTTCTCGAGGAGGTGGATTACCAGGAGCGCTCCAGCCGCAGAGTCTGAGTGCTGTACATGCCTTGCCAGTGTGGATGTGTCATGAGTTAGGGCGCCCGGGGCTGCTTTAATGCGCTCTAACTCGCAAGTATAGTCAAGCCCTCAGAGGAAGTCAGGTGAAGAGGGAAGATGCTAAGGTAGAGACATGATCAAAAAGGAACTAGGAGAAAGGTGCACTTGATAACTGGAGGACCCAATCCTTTAAATCTTGTCCCTTGCCCTGTGTACCAGGTAGCATTGAATTTCACCCAAGTGTAGGGTGACCAGACAGCAAGTGTGAAAAATCAGGACAGGGGTTGGGGGTTAATAGAGGCCTATATAAGAAAAAGCCCCAAATATCGGGACTGTTCCTATCAAATCGGGACATCTGGTCACCCTACCCAAGTGACTGTACTGAGACTCTTACCACACAATAAGAACACTCTTCATCTCTGGCCATTAGAGGGAGCCTGTCCCGCATCCAAAGAATAAAAGCTAGCACTTTAGGGTGAAGGTTGTACATGCTGGATAATTCGTTCATCTTGTAAACCTAGCTTTTTGATGCCCTATAAATCCAGAAAGCTGAGGGAATTATGCTCTCCACTGTTGACAGGCAGAAACACTGGTGGCTGATTTTTAAGAAACTGGTTATTTTGAATAGTTATGCTGCAACAAATAGGCTATACTTCATTATGCCCCCAGCAGCCCTAGGAATGCATGTTCTGTTTTTCTTTATAGGAACTTCAGAGATTGCACACAAACCAGTGTTCTGGTGATAACACCTTCCCCGGGGCTTTATAGTAGGATCTATCAAAATGGCCCCATGAGCAAGAGGGTCTCTGTGGAAATGGTCATGGACTAGCCCTAAGGAGGTCTGGGTTCAATTCCTGGTTTAGTCGCTGACTTCCCATATGACCTTGGAGAAGACACTGAGTGGGTAGCACTACCCTACCTCACAGGGGTGTTGTGAGGATAAGTACAAATGATTGTGAGGTGTTCAGATACTGAGGCAATAAAAGTACCATAGATAGTTCCATGTACAATTGAATAAAGTGCCTGTTGAGGGCTCCATTGAACACAGTGGGGTTCCATGGGGGTACAGCAATGTGGCTGTATGGAACACAATGCAGGAATTGGGTCCTATTTTGTAAGTCACCATGTTGCCAAGTGATTTGACAAGTCAGTGGGGAATCATCCCCTGCTGTCATGAGCCAGTTCATTTACTTCAGTCTCTATTGTTTACAATTAAATTACTTTTGATTTTATCAAGGCAAATAGTTCTAGCTCAGAAGCCAAACACAGCCTTAATAATGACAATATAAAAATCAAGGAAGTGATTTGGTGAGCGGTTATAACCAATCTTGTAGTTTAAAATCTCTTCGTAGTGCTAAACAAGACCAGCTAAGACTTGCCTCCGAAGAACTACATTGCCACCACATAAATGAGAAGCTCACACTGAGAGATGTATGCAATGAAGCAATTCTCAGTTTAGAAGGTCGTACAGAATGCTACTTCTTAAAAACATAATAAGAATAGATACCCAAAAGATTTAAATCTGCATATTGTCCTGTTACAACAAGTGGGAAGGAACATCAGGGAAGGAAAGGGATCATATCTTTTCTGTTCCTGGCTCTTCCATTGACCTGCTATGGAACCCTGGGCAAGACACTTCACCTCTCTGTTTCCCCTCCTGCCCTGTGTCTGTCTTGGCTATTTAGATTGTAAGTTCTTTGGGACAGGGGCTACATGAGTTTATACAGCACCAAGCACAATTGGGTCCTAATCTCATTTGCGGCCCCCAGATGCTACCATCTGTGACGAAGTGGGACTGTTCTTAATGTTTCCTCTGAATGCTGTAGGGGTGCCTCAGTTTCCCCTATGCATTTCTTAAGTCTCTAGGTGGTGGGATAAAGGGGTGTAATTGTTGCAGAGCAAAGGGCCAGTGCACATAAATGGCCGACACTCTGTCTCCTGGCAACTAATGGCCGGGGCCCTTCCCCGCTGCAAGGTGATAGCTAAAGGTGTTGGAGAACAAAGGAATCAGGTGACCTCCTGGCCCGGGAAAGGGAAAAAAAGCCCAGAGGAGGAGGGACTGAAGGGTGAATCAGTTTGGGACTGGCTGGGGATGTGGAGTGATTGCAGACGTGGGTGTCTGGCTCACTGCCCCCCAAAATGGACCCGGCTGAGGGGTCCTGTTCTCGGTACCTACAAGCTCTGTTTTAGACCGTGTTCCTGTCATCTAATCAACCTGTTTTACTGGCTGGCTAAGAGTCACGTCTGACTGCGAAGTTGGGGTGCAGGACCCTCTGGCTTCCCCAGGACCCCCCCTGGGCGGACTCGCTGTGGGAAGCGCATGGAGGGGCAGAGGATGCTGAATGCTCCAAAGGTCAGACCCAGAAAGGTGGAAGCCGTGTGAGCTTCTTGCCCTGAAGACAGTCTGCTCACAGAGAGGAGACTTCACCAGAGTCCTGACTGGCTTCGTAGGGAGCAGTTCCAGAGCATCGCCCGGGGACTCCGTGACACCATCATATGAATAATACCAATCATATCACAAGATGCATTTTAAATGAAACTCAATTAGAATTTAATAACAAGGTCACAAAGGAAATAAGGCTGGGGGAATTTCTGAAATCAAAGAACTTCTAAGCAAGGCAGGGCCTTCACCCTAGATCAGAGTCGGACAGGTGCTGCAAGGGTGAAAGTCATACATGAGGACTTATGCTACTCTTAACATAGAGTTTAAGTGGTGTATGGGGTCTTGGGAAGAGTCCTGTACAAGCTGAGATTCCTCCTAGGAGAATGCATGTGGTCAGAGAGTGACAACTTTGTCTCTTAACAACAGGAGGCATTCAACTATTCCCTGAGAGATAATGTAGAGTTATATTCCAACCTAAAACCTGCTCTCTCTGCCTTGTGTGTATTTGTATATGCATGTGTATGTGAAGCCAGAGAGCCCAACTTTTGCAATTTCATCACAAGTCTCATAATATTTGGTATGTTTCCTAAAGCTTCAGCTCCTGGAGTCATGTAAGACTCTCAGCTTTGAAAACAAAAAGTAAAATTTTAGCCCTCATGATTTTGAAGAAAAGCTCAAAAACATGAGCCCTAAAGACTCAAAGCAGAAGGCAAAAAAGAACAACTCTAACTTTATTAGTTTTTTAAAAATGTAACTGTTTGTTGGGCTCCTGAGTCATGATTTTTGAATGCTTAGGGTTGGTAATGCAGACCTTGCTAGCTAAATTAGAAAAAAAAGTCTATTAGAAAGCGTAGTATCCTCAGACTATAGCCAGTCACCACCTTGACAACTTTTCCAGGATGTTGTACCCCTTTTCCCTACCCTTTGTTTGGGGTGTCTGTCTTGTGACACTGCAAGCCCTTTGGGGCAGGGACTGGGCCTCCCTATGTGTTTGTACAGCTCCAAACACATTGTGACTGTACCAGAAACAAATCATTGTCATCATACTTTCTGCTTTCATGCCCAATTGCATAATATAAATAATTAATAATAATTTTGCCCATCTGTGGGTTTTTTTTCATCTGTAGATCTCAAAGTGCTTGACAAACATTAATTACATTGGCTTCACAACACTGCTGTGCGGTAATTAAATCTAATTATCCCTCATTTTGCAGATGAGTAAACTGAAGTCCAGAGAGAAACTAAATTTAGAATTATCAAATTTGAGTGCCTAAAGTTAGGCAGCTAAATCCACGTTTAATCACTGGGAGCTGTGGGCACTCAGCACCTCTGTAACTCAGGCCATTTGTTTTGGTGCCTAAAGATGGGTTTAAATGCCTAATTTCAGTTTCCCAAATTGAAAATTTGGATTTAAGTCATTTGCCCAAAATCACGCAGCAAGTCAGTAGTATGTGCAGGAATCAAGCATCCTGGCTCTGAGACTTTCCTAGTCTAACTACCAATCATACAACTTCCCTATGTCAGTAGGCACAGATTAAAGTTATGACTCCAAGTTACATGTACTGAGGCTGTAGACAATCAATGCAGTGATGGCATTTAAGGGTCTGATTCTGTCGTGTTTTGAGCCCCTTCAAATCCAGGGCTGGCTCCAGGCACCAGCACAGCAAGCAGGTGCTTTGGGCGGCCAAGGGGAAGAGGCGGCACATCCGGCTCTTTGGCGGCAATTCTGCGGCGGGTCCTTTGGTCCCTCTCGGAGGGAAGGACCTGCCGCCGAAGTGCTGCCGAAGAAGTAAGTGGTGCGGTGGAGCTGCCGCCGAAATGCCGCCGATCGCGTTGTGATCGCGGCTTTTTTTTTCCCCCCCCCGCCGCTTGGGGCAGCAAAAACCCTGGAGCCAGCCCTGTTCAAATCTCATTGAAATCAGTTGGAATTGAAGGTGCTCAGCTCCTCACAGGCCCAAGCACTAAAAGGGAAACATGCAGTGAGTAAGAGCTAGGTGACTACAAATGTGCAGAGGTCGTTCGCCTGGTAGAGACCTGGATAAAAGCAGCAGCAGCAGCAGGGATGCTGGGAAGAGGTTAAGAACTGACCTTAAAGGCAAATTATGATCTGGGAATGAGCAGTGACTACTTTCAGGTGAGCAGCAAGAGGTGTTTGCTTTAACTTGTGTAGCATTTGGGCTAAGAGAAGGTGGAACACACACACACACACACACACTTCATCCCCTTACTAGATGCTGATTCTTTTTTAGTACTAGTTTGGAAGGCCTCTACTGCTACTACAACACAATTTTCTTCAACTAGAAAGCAGCAAAATCAGCTAAAACTAGTTGGTCTTTATTACAAAGCTCCTTAGACAAATGAAGGACTTTACGAGTGCTGAAAATATCCCACAAGTGGTGTAAAATCATGCCGCTTCAGTGTGGACATGATACCAAGCTTCCAAAACGCCATGACATCTCCTCCACCACTTCTTCTAAGTGAGAGAACTTCACCGAACAGATCAGCTGGAGAATAACGGTCATTTTAAACTCCTTCAGCAAATACAACAGCCTATGGTCTAGAAGCAATCACACCACTTACTCCTTCCCCAGGGAGGCTGTTCTGTACCCTCAATTATTCAGTTATATACCTTAAACATTTATAATGGGCTTTTCAGTGCCTGAAACTCTGGCCACAACTCCCAGGTGTGTGTGAGAGAGAAAATGGGGCAGTATAATAATCTGAAATCCTGTGGGCAAAATTCACTACAACACTAAGTGGGTCAACACCATTAAAGTCATAAGAACATAAGAACGGCCGTACTGGGTCAGACCAAAGGTCCATCTAGCTCAGTATCCTGTCTACCAACAGTGGCCAATGCCAGGTGCCCCAGAGGGAGTAAACCTAACAGGTAATGATCAAGTGATCTCTCTCCTGCCATCCATCTCCACCCTCTGACAAATGGAGTCTAGGGACACCATTCCTTACCCATCCTGGCTAATAGCCATTAATGGACTTAACCTCCATGAATTTATCCAGTTCTCTTTTAAACGCTGTTATAGTCCTAGCCTTCACAACCTCCTCAGGTAAGGAGTTCCACAAGTTGACTGTGCGCTGTGTGAAGAAGAACTTCCTTTTATTTGTTTTAAACCTGCTGCCTATTAATTTCATTTGGTGACCCCTAGTTCTTGTATTATGGGAATAAGTAAATAACTTTTCCTTATCTACTTTCTCCACATCACTCATGATTTTATATACCTCTATCATATCCCCCCTTAGTCTCCTCTTTTCCAAGCTGAAAAGTCCTAGCCTCTTTAATCTCTCCTCATATGGGACCCGTTCCAAACCCCTAATCATTTTAGTTGCCCTTCTCTGAACCTTTTCTAGTGCCAGTATATCTTTTTTGAGATGAG